>RJWM01004651.1:0-100052 GCA_004363535.1 Dasyprocta punctata | reverse complement strand
CATCAAAAGAGAGTATTCTACTCTAGGTCCAAACGTTACCAAGCTTATTCTAGAATCTTTTCTTGCATGGAAGAAAGGAAAAGACAAGAAAAACTTGATAAACTTAAATAAAATATGGAAAGAAGGAAGGCTGACTTTGAAGTAGCAAAGGCACTAGTGGTCTGTGGTCATGAGGTGTTTGAATTTCATCCTGAACTGGTTCATGATGGTGACGAGGAAGATGATATACATTACTCTCAGTAGCAGCTGGTGATGAGGTTGAAGAGCCTGTTACTATAAATGACACAGATTTAAACTTGCACATCCCAAGAGATGTGGGTGAGACAGTTATTACTACTGCCAGGCTTGAGAGAGTCAGCACGTATGCCTTAGGTGAAGAGGAAAACAAATTGAGCAAAGCTTCTGGAGGCAGGGACAGAAATGGTGAAAGAAGTGATGGGAGAGGACAGTGAAGTGGAGGAACAAGAAAATGGACCCAACGGGGCTGTTCCTATTGATGAAAATCTTTTTACCAGGGAAGAGCTGGATGAATTAGAAGAATTAGACACACTTGATTTCGAAGAATGACACAATGAAAAGGTCAAGTCAGCTCAGTAGGAGTTGAAATTGACTTCATTAATTTTTTCACCTAGAATCAACAGGATGTTTATTTCCCGTGCTGATTCCACAGGACTTACTCTCCTCCAAAAAAAGGACCATTTTCCCTAAGTCTTCTCCTCTGATTTTGGCTGCATCTCTGAGTAAGTTTACGGTTGTTTATGATAAATTGAAAATATTAAGTTCATTGCAGAAAATGATTGCCGAAACTGTCTACTTAAGTAGGAAGTGTAACTGCTTTACCAACTTTTGAATTTCACTGGGCTTGTGTTATTATCAAGAAAAACAGAAATTTGTATTTAAAGTACACCTCATTTGCTGCAGTTTTTAGTAAGGGATTATCTTCCCTTTCCTTTTATGTTTTACAGACTACCTAGAATGTGAGCAAATGTAGATACAGTATTGTATATTTTTGGACAATTTGATGGACATTTAAAATGGAACATTACCCTGGTAGGATCAGTTAGAGTGCCCTCTATTTTTTCCATTCTTCTTCTTCTTCTTTTTTTTTTTTAACCAAAATAGTTGTAAATAAAGACTATCACACATTAAAGAAAAAGAAAACATATAAAACAAATGCCTGAGGTAATAATTTATTAAAAGAAAGTTATTTTGGCTCACAGTTTTAGACACTTTAGTCTCTGATCTGTTGGCCCTGTTATTTTGGGCTTGTTGTGAGGTCAAACATCATGACCAAGGCTGTGTAATAGATCAGAACTGTTCACTGTATGGCACCCAGGAAGCGCGCAGAGAAAAAGGCATGCCCGAGGTTCCCTAATCTCCTTTGAGGGCATTTACCTACTGATCTAACCTCTTTGCACCAGGTCCACCTAAAACTTTTGCCAACTCTCAAATAGGACAGCTAACTGGGAAACAAGTCTTCAACACCCAAGACTTCTGGAAACATTAAAAACTCAAACAACAACAGAGATGGAGAAGATGGGCTGAGGTTCCAATAGCCCCTTCAAGGGCAACCCTGCCTGACCTAATTTTCTTCTGCTGTGTCTCACTCCAAAGCTTACATCGCTTAGGATGGGGACTAGGCTTTTGTCACATGTCCATTTGTGGAACATTGCAGATCCTAACATTAGCACTGCTCAGTACTAAAGTCACTTTTGAAAAACTTAAAGATATTGCATATCTCTAATGTATACAGGTGCATAAACTATACCGAAAAGCAATGCACTCAAGTATAACTACAGTTAAGATTAAATTAACATGATGGGTGGTGAGAAGCAGTATAACTAAGATAAAATGCTTATTGAAGTTTTTAAAGAAAATTTTCAGAGTTCAAGAGAGATTATAGCTAAGGAATGGTGGTCTATGAAATGTCTCTCTCCCATTAGTCTCATTTGTTTTATGTTTTTAGGGACTTCCCATCCTCATCCACTTGCGCTCTGCTTCTCTGCCCAGTATTTTGAATTGACAACTTCAAATAAACAGATGCTTCCCCTTAATGGTCCTTTGAAGTGGTGTGAGGTACATTGTGGGTACCATAAAGCCATCAGAAAGGCTTGTTTCCTGGATGTGGGACAGAAACTGCACACCATTTGTTACCTTCTCCAAAGTAGCATTGAATGAGACTCTCTCTGCCCTTTGCTTCTTCTCCCTTATCCCGCCTTAATCCTGGAAGAGTAGAAGTAGTCACAAGAACAAAGAGAGGCCAGGTAACCACCCAGCCCTTTTCCTCTGGCATGTGCCTGCCTTGATAGGACCAAGAATAGGGAGGAAAGAGCTTTAACTTGCAGAGCAACTTAGGATTTTGATGAAACATTTGTAGTTACTGAAGTGGACTGTTGCATCCATTGGAGGAACTGCTGTCACTGGAGACATCGATGAAATGACCGTGATAGGAGAAACAATGTGCTGTGATTGAGATTTCATTCAGAAAATGCAAAAACAAAACAAAACAAAAACAAAAACAAAAAAAACCAACCAACCAAATGAACAAACAAAAATACCCAAAAGCCCCACTGGAAAGGTTTTCAGTGATAGTGCAAGAAAAAATAAATGTGTGTTATTATTGCATCTTGTGCTCACTCTGGTAGCACATGTATTACTGCATCTCGTGAGTCCCACGTGTGGGGCACTCTAGCTGGAGACTGGCTGAGCGCAGGTTTACCGGGGGCCGCCAAAGAAGAGGGGTCGTTTGATTTTATTTTTTACCCTAGTTTATACAAATCCACTGTGCATGGAGAAAACTAGACTTAATTTATACAAGATTATGATTCTAAGTACTGGTTTTAAATATGGATAAACAATTTGCTATTATACACAGCATATGTTAATGTGGTACATTTTATTCTTTTAAACCTTTAGTGAGGTAAATTTTAAGATAGATGCATTTGCTAAATCTGTGTTTCAGTTTAT
Source organism: Dasyprocta punctata (assembly GCA_004363535.1). Taxonomy (NCBI): domain Eukaryota; kingdom Metazoa; phylum Chordata; class Mammalia; order Rodentia; family Dasyproctidae; genus Dasyprocta; species Dasyprocta punctata. The sequence goes on along the minus strand of RJWM01004651.1, from coordinate 97,085 downwards.
CTTTACAATGAATTTTTAAAATAAAATACTTTGTGTTTAAGATATTTTTATATTTCTGGAATATGAGGGCTTGGGGGTAATTTCCATTAAAATTGTATTAAATTCATCCATAATTTACAATACAGTTATGAGGCTCAATGAGATAATGAAGCACATTACCATCTTGGGCAACCTAAAAAAATTAAATATTATGTGTACTGCTATCATTACTTAAGTACTAACAATTACTCTGTTCCTAGGACACAACACACTTTAATTTTAACTTTAGTACCTTTTTAGCATTAGAAATATGAAGGAAAAAGTTATCATTTTAGATTGTATTATTTCTCATTTGAATTTTAAAAACCACTTGATTATAGCTCTTATTTCTGGATAAGTATGGAAATGGGAATCTGATCATATCACGAAAGACCTGCATTTTCAACATATTGCCTGGCTTTAAAAATTTGAATATTTTAAAACAGATTTATATTGCCTAATGTAAAATAATTCTTCAGTGTACAATAAACCAACGTATATAAAGATCCAGGGGACATATTATATCAAGAAAAAGTTAAAAATTTAGCCTTGTTGCTTTCTTCTCCACTTGGCAGTTTTGTATGACACAGCACATACTCATAAAAGGTTATTTCATGCAATGGAATCATTTGTAACATGTATTCTATGATTTGACATTTATTTTATTTTATGTCTCTCAATCACTTATAACAACTAAGGTTTTGGAACATGGCATGTCAATCCTGCCTAATACCATGTTATAGTAATCTAATAGATGTGTCCTATTTTAAATATTAATGTTGTTTTAATACTTAAATGATCTTTCAAATGTGCATGCCTTCAAAATTATCAATTTTATAGCTGTTGTGTGTTTCCTAGAGGTGGACTTGCTCATGTGTTAACTGAATAAAAATGTTGGTGTCTACATTCCAAATGCCTTTTAAAAAATAGAAATATTTGACCAACAATGGTCATCATGTCCATTAAATCACAGCTTCACTAACAGGTTTTTATGAAAAACCTTGTATTGTATCATTTTGGTAGTTAGTATACGTGCTCCCATGATGAGCACATTTTGGCAGTTTAGAAATAGGGTACTGTTGCTGTTTTATAGTATTATTTTTCTTGAATGAGTATGATCATGAATTTATACATTTATTTTCATTTTGTTTTTACTTTTTAATACATTCTTGTTCATGTAATTTTCCTTTTTTTAGCTAGATATTGGTTTTTATTTTATTGATGAGCAACAGTAGCTGATTATTTAGGTCGCCCTGTGATTATCTAGCGTTCCTTCTGTACCAGTAGGAGGTCTCAATGTTATAACTCTATAAATAGTTCCAGTATCAGTTGTTTACTTGAACATGCTCATATTGAAACACTTTCTTATAATATGAAATGATTTTCAAATATTAACCAGAAAAATAAACATGCAGGAATAGAGAAAATTTTAAAAGATCGGTAAAATAGAAGACAACAATATAAAAATTAACAGATGAAGACACCACGCTGCAAAATATAGGAATTGAATATTTATACACATATATTTGTATATACATGTGTGTCTATATATGCAAATTTATTAAGGATAGCATGAGTAATTAATAATTGATACTAAAAGATATATCTAAAATGTATTATTATTCATAGCAGAATGGATAAACAATGTAAATAAATGGTTTTATATTTTCTGAGTAGTATTGTATAGAACTATAAGAAAATTAATGAAGTATTTTAGAAAAATACTAGGAACTTGAAAAATAGATATGCAATTATTGAAACACACTAGAAAACAGAGACAACAAATTCCAAATATATTTTAGGTACACAAAAAATTTTTAAGAAATGTTAATTGAATTTCTATGAGAAAATGGAGTCATCAAGTGTTCGGATAATTTTTCTTCATTATTTTCATACTATATTTAGATGGAGACATTTTGATGCTAGAGATATATTGTTAGGGTCACTGTTAGTATTTTTTTATCAGAAATTATTGACGATATTTTTCACAAAATAGAAATATCTTTATTGGCTTTTTCTCTGATATTGAAGCAAACACATATTCACTGTAAGAAACTAAGTAAAAGGTTATAGAAGAAAGTTATAAATATTCATTACACAAGAACTGTTTCAATACTTACGTTGATTATTTTTCTAGTTACCGTTGCTATTCTTTTCCCCTTTCATTTAATATTTTCCTGTCTTTGTCCCTTCTTTCTTTCCTTCTATTCTACCTCTTAAAACAAAGACACAGTCATAGAGTACCCACCTTTTCAGGCTTCTTTTTTTACATCTCGTGTTAGTTGGATAATTCTAAAAGCCAAGTGCATGATGATTTTTATTGCTGCTGAGTATTTTCATTGCATTTATGGAGACCAGGTAATGAAGTACCACAAATGAGCATTAAGAAAATGTTGTTCTGCACTATTATAAGACAAATTATCCGTGTATATTCTCGTACATTCACCACAAAAAATCTATGTCCTTCAGTCAAATTTTCAAAAGTGGCATTTATAAGTTAAATATCTGTGCTTTAAAACTTGTCCTCCAATTGCCAAATCACCTTCCAAAATGTTGGATTGGGCACACTCAAGTATTATCACATTTTTCGTTACCACTTTTTACTTTTTATTTCCAATTGTTCATTTTCCAGCCTGAGTTTTGAATTAGAAACTCATTTGATTTTAATGATTCGATTTATAAACTGACTTCTTAATGATTTCTAATACATTCTCATTGACCATCTCTTATTTACTCTCTTTCTCTCCCTCCCTCCCTCTCTCTCTTGCTCTCTCAAATTTTACCTTTTTAAAAATTTTACTTATTTATTTATGCTTTTGGTCTTTTGAGACAAGGTCTCACTATGTAGTCCACACAGTCTTTTAACTAGGGCTGCCTCAAACTCACAAAAATCCTCCTGCCTCAGCCTCCCAAATCCTAGGATTACAGGCATGTGCCACCAAGCCTGGCATCAATTTTATCTTTTTTTTAAATCTTAGAAGATTTCTTGCAATAATCTCTGTCTAATACAGTAATAAAATATTTTCTTCTGTTTGCAGTGTACATTTCAATTGCTTATCTGTGGTGTTACATAATCTAAATTTTTGTTCTTAAAGATCATCTGGTTCATTTCTAATCTTTTAAAAATATTTATCCAAATATTTCTCTTGTAACTCTAAAAACCATCATATATGTGATTGAGTCAGATGTCCAACAGAACATCTTCTTATTAACCCTCTTGTTATACTAGTATGCTATACCCTTTCTACATAAAGTAGAACAAGATATAACAAGTATAATAAAAAAGTAGCAAATCTCCAATGTATTTGGAGATAATGAGTAGGACATCAAATCTTGACTTGGGGAAACATAGACTAAAGAAGTTGGCAAGCCAGGCATGGTGGTACATGTCAGCAGTCTCAGATTCAGGAGGAGTGCCGCAAGTTTGAAACCACCCGGGGTTAAATAGAGAGCTCAAGGATAGCCTACATTATAAAGCTAGACTTTGCCTCAAAAAAAAAAAAAACATAAAATGAAAAGAGGGAAGAAGGAGGAGTAGAAGAAGGGGAAGGAAGAGAAGAAAAAAGAGGAACAGGAGGAACAAGAAATTACCAATAGTGTCCAAATACCCTTGAAGTAGTAACTATGACCAATGAAGGAAAAGAACAAGTACATGCCCAAATGTGCATCAAAATAGGGGTGGCAAAATAGTATTTGATTCCAAAGGAGAAGATGCTAAGAAAAAAGATGTGTACAGGGCTATAACTAGATGTGGCTCATGCTGGAGAATGACAGAAAATCTAATTATAAAATGTGACACAGGTGAGTTTCATGTGAAGTTCAAGTGCCTGGATTGAGATGATATACAGGTAGTTACATAGGCGGGAAATTTGTTTCTGTTTTCTGTTTTAAATGTCAGGCTCTTCCAAATAATTTTTACCCTGTACTTTACAGATCCAAATTCAATAGAATTATCTTTGGCATTCAGCAAAATCAATGAAGCGTTTAGTGACTGTCACAGGGAAAGTGATTGGTCAGCAGATGGCAGTTGACGAAAGTGACAGTGACTGTGTATATCTGCTGCTAGATTTCTGAAGAGAGTGGTACAAAAACTGTACCCCATAGGCATTCCAGTGACACCTCGGTTCACGAACCTCATTTTTTCCATGATTTTGGGAAAGATGGTCACTTTTGTGTGTGAGTGGGAAAGATGACCACGGTTGTGTTTTTCACGTGATGTGAAGTTTACAAACAAAAACAAAATGTTGCCAAACACTTTAATTTGCAAACCAAATTGTTCACAAACCCAGTATCTGGGAACCCATGTACCACTGTGCACTGTCAGATGCCACTAAATTGCCCTTAACTGTTAACAAAATCTAGCTGACTAATAATTTAGTCTGTTAAGAGTTTAGAGAGATGAATTAGAATCCTCTTATCTCAGATCCACTAAGCCGTGGTCAGCACACTTGGCAATTTCAGTAAAGTAACAGAATTTCCAAAACTGACAGAAGTATTTCTATAATACCTAGCACTGGCTGTACAAAAACAAAAACAAACAAAACAAAAAACAAAACAAAACAAAAAAACTTGGCAACCACAATCCAACAGGACAAGGAGTTTACAGCACAGATCACCACACACTGAATAATGTTGTACAAGGAATTGACTTACATACTTTTCCTTTTCTTTCGTTGAGACAGGGTCTCACTATGTAACCCGGGCTGATCTCAAACTCATACCAATCCTCCTGTCTCAGCTCCTGAGTGCTGGGATTATAGACATGTGCCACCATGCCCAGCTTGATTTTGTGTGCTTTAAAATGTAAATTCTGCAAATAAATTTTTTCCTTGTAACTGAAGCATGATACTATATTCTCACTAAAGGAACTAGAACAATAACCCAAATTTTAAGTAAAGAGCAAAGTAAAGATAGATGATAGGAATTAGGGTGGTAGATCTCAAAGGGGAAGATCAAGAGATCATGGGAAGGAGGGGAGGGAAAGGGGAGAAAAACGAATTAAGAAGAGTGATGTTCAGGTACTAACTTCACACAAAAAGTGTGACAATGTGCTGCAAGTTTGTACTAATAAAAAAATTAAACATTTTAAATTAGAAAAAAGGAACTTCTTGGAAACTAGCATCTGTGTTCTCAAGACTGTGTTAGGAGTCACAGGGGATTTAAAAACAGATTTCAAATAGGAAGTTTGTTTTCCAGAAACCTGAAAACTAGCAGAAGAGAGATGATTATGGTGTGAGAGGAATCATTATATCATGATAAAGATGGTGGGCTGTGGAATATAGATACCTGTGTTTGCATACTGGTTCTCTCACTTATAGTCTGTGTGGCTCAAAGTATTTCATTTTTCTGTCCCTTAGTGTTCTGCAAAATTGGAATAATAATAGTATCTACACTATAGGTTAAGTATGTTTAATTTTGTGATAGGCTTAGAATGAGCTTATCACATACATGGTAAGCTAGCAAATGCATACATGCAAAATAGAAAATAATAGATATAATTGAGGAGATATGCAAAGTGTGTGCTATTAGCAATGATTTTAGTAATAACAGCCTCTGGATATTGAGGGCTGATTTTTTATTTCACATGCCACTAAACACTGTACAAGAATTATCTCATTCTTGTAAGATTTCAGTGAGAGAAAGAGCATTATCTTCATTTTACAGGCAAGGAAATAAAACTTAGAGTGTTAAAGTAATTTAACATGTAGGACTAAGATTTAAACCATCTTTTTGTTTTATCTTAGGAAGGTCACTGCTAGGTAGCATAGTCGAGGGAGATTTTTCTCCCTACTGCATCTTCCCCCTTCCCTCCTCTCCTTCCTTCATTCCTATTCCCCTTCTCCCTTTCTTCCCTTTTCCTCCCTTCCTTCCTTAAATAACGTGTTTGCAGAGTGCTAACTTAAATCTACAGGCATGATTCAGAGTGCTGCATGTATAACCAGGACAGGTAAATTGTATCAGGTAAAGACTAGACTACAGTTTCCTCAAAGGTAACAGAAGGAAATGATTGATACCACATAAAAAAGAGAAACTATATCACATGGTCAAAGATTCATGCTATGATTCAGGTGTACTAAATGGGAAACTTTTGGTTGTTGTTGTTTTCAATATAAATACATCTGTGTGACTTGGGAGGAGAAAACATAATTTCAATCAGTTTATATAAACTGGGTGTTTCTTGAGATTTAGTAAATTGAGGATTCTTCTTGAATTCTGCTGCTTCCCCGGGGCATGTTTCTTTCATGTACCTTACCTGTCCCGTCATTCAGAGGGAAGTGGAGTCTTTTAGTCAGCAATACTGGCTGGCATCCTTTCCATGAGCTCATGCCAAGAGCCTTCTCATCTGATCCATTCTCCAGTTGCTTGAATGCCTTGGATCTCCCAGGGTGTCTCTTAGAACTCTCACAAGTCAGTGTTAGGCCGACCAGCTTACAGTGTCATACCCTTGGCTCTCTTAGCCAAGGGGCATGGAGTGGCGCAGAGGTTAGTTGCACCCTGTGTTCTAGCAGAGCTTGTGAAGATGCTCCTGACACTGCCTGGAATCCCTTCTCATGGAAGCAACAAGTCTCACAAGTATCTGTGGATCCATGGAGCCTCCACAGGAAGACACACTCTAGAACTCATGCCAGACAGGCCAGGGTAGAGGCTTTTCCATGATTCTAACTCTGACTTGTCTTCTGTGTTTCCAACCCACAAAAATCTTCATGAGTTTTAGGTGCCTGAGGTTATAATTTCCTAACTGATTACTTACTTGCCTCTTTCTGTAATCACGTCAAGAGCTCTTGTTTTAATGCTCTAAACATGTAGGATATTGTGACTCAAAAAAATGTGAAGACTGAAACATAGGGTTAATTTTTTTTTGTGTACAGAAGCCTGACCTTGGTTCTTTCCTTCTGTCTTCATTTCTCCATTTCTGTGGTAGTGATAATTACCTGAGAAAGGACAGTGTGCCCTCTGTTTCTTTTTTTCTGTGTTCTCCTCCATCTCTCATTTTTCATTCCTCTCTCTGTCTCTCTCTATCTCTCTTTTTCTCTCTCTCTCACATGCACACACACTCATATATATATATATATATATATCTGTATATATAAATACATTTATATGCATATAAAATACATACCTATAAATTCTAAATGGCCAAGACAGAATCACACATAGTATACTAATTCAAAAGATTTTATGTTTGGTCACAGTAATCATAGGAAGATCTTAAGGGACTGCATTAGGTAAAATCTTTCACTATAAAGAGATGACAAATATCAAGATTTTATAAACTTCAGTGACTTTGCATTTATTTTCAGGATTGACAAATCTTAGGGAGATATGTATAGTGAATTCTTTACAGGTTTGACCTCCCATTTCTTGTATTTTTGTTCTAACTTATAAGACATATCCTGTGGATTTTTGTTGCTTAGTCAGTAATGGAAAAGGTCAACCAATGAATGAGACACAGTGTTTCAGATCCTGGAACTGAATATAGGAGAACCAAAGACTTTTTAGAAGAGCATTTCTTTTGCCTTCTTGTTTTTCTTGTTCTTTTCGTTCATACTTCTTTCAAGTTTGCTGGAATTAAGCACCAGCAAATTAAATATTTTCACCCAATTTGCAATCCTATCATCTCAAGATGCTCTCAGAAATATTACTTTTTCCTGTGCATATAAATATACCGAGAAAGATGTGAAGTAAATGAAAAAAGGGGCAATTCAACTGTTGCCAACTTGTCCAGGATCTGTAGAAATGTACCTTTCTATGGCTTCATTTAATGACTAATTTTCTAGGTTAATTTAAGTGTAAGCAGTAAAAGCAAAAGAGATTAGTGTAGCAAAATAGATTAGTACAGGATCACATTTGAATTTAAACGATAGAATCACATTTCAGTCCATCACCCACTATCATTGCTTTATCCCAAATCCTGCTGTGCTGAGTCAGTTTTAATTTCTTCATTTTTTCCCCAGAATCCTGCAGAGCTCAATCTAAGCACTATGATATCAATGCTTTGTTAAAGTTTTTGGACAATCAGTAATAACCTCATTATAGTTGAAATATACATGAGGTTAAGTCTTTAGTTGCTCTTTCTTACAATTTATGGTTGTCTAATGGTGGCAAACTAGTCATCTTGCTGTAATTTTCCATTTCTAAGCTATTAATGTTTCTCACACCTATAATAAAAAGATAAGAAATTTTCCTTATTTGAGGTTATATTTAAGTGTCTTGGGGAGGAAAATTGATTATCTCAATGCTCATCAGAAACAGAGTATCTATCATTTTCTCAAATGTCTTTTACTTCATGTGACTGAACTGTTGCCAGAAAACATAGGAAGAGTTGTTGAGGGTAACATTAATTTTACAGCAACTTCATACAGGGTTGGTGATTTAGATATGACTGAGAATTATCACTGAACTGTTCTATAAATATAATAGTAGAGAATAACTTCTAATAATTTCTAAAAATGTGATCACCAATGGAAGAAGGTGCAAAATAGATCTGCATATGTTGCAGAATTTGCTGGGCTATGGCAGCAATTCTACAGAATGAAAAAATATGTCTTGTTATTTGCCTAACCAGTCTTATTTTAGCAACTGCTATTTTTTACTTATTTCAACCTTAAAAATTCAGAGGAAAATTTTTATAATGTGTCATGTTCATAGTATACACTTTCAAACATGCTTTTAAATGGTGTAATTGTGAGATTTCTATTAGGAAAGGAACTGCAAGCAATTTTATTTTTATTCACTAAGTAGCTCATTTTGCATATTTGTAGGTTTTTTATTTGTTCTTTTGATTATGGCTAGATTGTATCCTATCATTCTGCTACAAGTAGAACAATTTGGTAATGAGTGATCAATGTTGCAGGTAAAAAATAAGTTACTGTTATCATTTTCTCAAGTTTTACTTCCCAATCTTTTATCTGGAGATATGGAAAGAAAGAAAGACAGAATATGATTTTCTAGAGTTTTAGTAATCAATATTATTTTGTTTTTGGAAAATCATGAAGGTTGTTCTAAGGAGACCTGCCTGTTTTAATTCAAACTCTCCTATTACCATTTCTGCATATTCCAGAAAGTTATGCACATTGACAACGAGGAAATACAGTGAAGTAGTTATCTTATACATGTTGTCTTTTCAATTAATTCTATGAGACTCAGGTTTGCAGACTTTGTCTAATACAGTCATATATTTTGAATTGAAAAAAAGGCAAATATATTTTGTTGTAAAGATTTATACAACTGCCAGTGAAAGTCTATATAAACAATGTGAGACTTCTGAGGAGGAGCTCCCCAAAAGATCTGAACCTTGCCTTTGTCGTTTGTGGGGTGTATGCAGAGAGAGAAGATAAAGGGGACTGCAGAGTTAGCTGTGATTTGGTGCAGTAGTAGAAATCCCCGCACATGGAGATGTGTGCTCATTTAGACCTTATACCTACTTTCAGGAGGTCCACTGTTTTCTTTCTTTCTTCGCTTTTGGGACAGTCACCAGTAACTTTGATAACTCATTTTAATTAATTTGCATCTGGCTAATTAGCATTTTTGTGTAATAGGCACCTTTAGGTTACTAAACGTTTTTCATACAGGATGCAAATATATATTTCAGTTGATTATATTGGGTCAAGTTGTCACCCACTGCATTAGTTTCCTAGGCGGCTGGAATGAAGGACCATATCCCAAGTGGTTTCAAACAACAGGAGTTTGTTTTCCCACATTTTTGGAAGGTAGGAATCTGAAGCAAAGATGGTGGCAAGGCCATGCTACTTCTGGGACTCATAGGAGAAGCTTCCTCAACTCCTCCCAGACTCTGGTGGTTTGCAAGCAAGCCTTGTTCCATGGTTGGAGAAGGATCACTGAGATCCTGTCTTCACACAGAGCATCTTCCTCTTTCCATGGTGGTTCTCTTAAAGCACTTCAGTCGTATTGGATTAGAGACCCACCATATTCCAGCGTGAATTCATTTTAATTAATTACATGTGCAACAATGTTATTTCCAATAAAGTCACATGCTAGAGACCAGCACACTAAGAGTTCAGCATGTAATTTTGGTGGGCACATAACTCTACTCCCAAGACTATATACAGAAAATCAATTTTGTCATGTTTATAAAAGAAACTGGACAAAACTGTGCTAACAGCTGGGTAGAGTCCATGCATAGCATTTTCTTCATGCACTTAATCTATCTGAAAATATTACATTTGGATAGAAAGAAAATTATTCCTAATGGGCCTGAATCTTGCACTGTTATGTCCTCTATGTATGGAATTCTAACTTGCACTGTTGGACATTCTCCTGTGGGAAGAAGATAATTTTACTGATATTACTTGCGATTTTATTATTTCCAGTGGGTTGCATTTTTCCTTTTCTCATTTAGATAAGTTCTCCTAGAACACAAAGTCAAAGTCAGTAGGGTAGGCTTGGGAAATTTATTTCTCTTAATGTGCTTTATTCTAATTATATTTTTATTACCTATACTGTAAATGAGACAGATTGAAGAGGCATTTCCAAATTAATTTTTCTTTTAGTTTTTGTAACTTGGATTACTCTCTCTCTCCATATGCGCCCAGTTGTAAGAACTTCTTAGATGTAGATGTCAAAGAATTTTTAATATTTAATTTGCCCCTAGAAGCCTGTTGGTGAAGGTTTTATTCTTATTAAATTGGTTTGAAGGCGGGCAACTCTGGAGTCAGATGCTGTGATCTATGATCTGTATTTAGATCTCATTAGACCATGTGCAACTTTTGTGAATACTTCATACATCTATGACATAGAAATAAGACCCTTTAATTGCCAAATGTAATTATCTATTTTCAAGTTTCAGCCTTATTGACCTTTCTGGATATTTTATTACTACTTTCTCCATGAGGTTTTTTTTCTTTTAATATCTGCCACACAATTCAGTCATGTTTTGCTTCATACATAAACACTCCTTCTTAGCCCCTTCTGCTGCCTTCTTTTCTGTTTTCTATCCTCCATGCAGTTATGTGTATTCTGAGTTGTTACTCCTTTCTGTCCTTTTCACAGTGTGTGACTGACAAGTTGTTACATGTCATGTACTACTGTCACCCAAATCTGATTCCCTATCTCTCATATCACCAATACTACATCTTCAGTTGTATCATGATTGTACTAAAGGTATTTAAAACATTTTTGAATACAAAGTACATCAAATTTATTATCATTTCCAGAAAAATATTTTAGTAGCAAAACCAAACCCCAATTTTTCCTCATTTTTTCCATGTAATTTTGCAATTTCTCCCACAAAAACCAAAGTGCACCTTCTCATCTTAAGATTCTGGGTGTGGATAACGGGATTACTTGTTTTGGCCAGTGGGATGCTAACAGTAAAAGCTTCTCTCTCTTTTTTTTTTTTTTTTGCATTTTTCAGCATAAAAGTACAAAAATTGGTGTATGGTGGATATGTCTCAAACCTTTATTATTGGCATGAAAGTACTATGGCCCGTTTGCTCTGCTGGTCCAAGATTACTGCAAGACTCAACCAAAAGAGGTTCTTGGCAAAGCCATATGCATGGTCGAAAAGAGTTACTAAGGTGACTCCACCCAAACTCAGGAGGTCCACAGGCATGAGAATGAGTCTAGCTGGCAAAAGCAGGCATGCTTAATCAGTGAGCAAGGTGTTTGAGAAATAAATTTTTACTTTGTTATGTCACTGAGTTTTTGTGGTTATTATACAAAAAATTATAGTTGGAGTGCTAATAAAACAAAAATCAAAACATGTGGCATTAGTTTTAGAACTGGATAGAGAAGATACAGGAAGCTCAGACAATGGAAGCTTATAGGATGTGGTTATGAAACAGTTATAAAAATGGTCACATGCGATCATCTTGAAGGTTGATAGAGAATTGAATTTGTGGACTTGGGTAAGGAGGATTCCAAGAAACATTCAGAGCCAGTAATCTAATTCCATTTAGTTGTATTGAATAAGGTAATAGAAGGGAGATCTAGAGAGATGAGATCAGAAAAGAATCATCCAGCGAGTAAAAAGAATGGAGAAACAATAGAGAGCTTCTAAAATGTGCTGAGTGGTAAGACTTTAAAAAAAATTTCTTCATTTTTAATCTTTCCAGTCAGTAAAATTGTATTAAGTTAATATAGTTTGCTTTTGGAGCAAAGACAAAAGTCAAGGGTCTTGTAGATGTAATTTAGGGGCATTGATCAAATCAAAGAATAACTTTTCTATGGTTTGTAAAGATGTTAGAAAGAATTAGGGTGACACCTACTACAAGCTCTCAGGGGATTAAAAGGCTTCTAGGAAAGTGGTTCCATCAGAATCTTGATGAGCTAAGAGTGCTCAAAGTACCCAAGATCTGTGACTTTTACAAATATACAATAGTTGATAAGAGCAGAATACATGTATTTTTTCATATTTGCAAATGTGGTTGACTATACTCAAGCACATACGTTCTTCAGAAAATTTGGTATACTTACCTAAAGCACAACCAACCAGCTTAAAAGGGACCGAGGTTGTTTAGTACCTAAAATAACTTCAAAGTCTCTAATTTTTCAGGTAAAAATTAGGTTAGGGAAGCTACTTAGCTGCCACGGAGGTCATAGTATCAAAATTCATTTTAGAACTGGACAAAGATGATTAAAAATGATTAATTCCTCAGAGTATTGGGATACAAGACACGAGAAGCCACAGAATGAGAGCCACTCCCAGAAAACTGAGAGGGAGCCTAATTGAGAAACCTTTCTTACCTCCTGAGCAAGAGGATTTAGCAACACCAGAGTAACAGGAATTCAGAGTCACCACAGAATCATGGGAGTATGGAATAAGGACTTCAATGTGCTTTCTTTTTTTTCTCTTTGAATGGGAGTCTTTATTAAGGGTTACCGTCTCTTTATTCTATAAATATATACACACACAAATGTTAGGATGAGGGAGGTCTCTGAAGGAAGCATGTGAATGGATACGTGGGAGTGAGCATAAAATGCAAAAAATTTTTATATTACTCATTTACATCTTTTTTTTTTTTTTTTTTTTTTGCGGCACTGGGGATTGAACTCACAACCTCGCGCCTGCCAGGGCAGGCGCTTAAGGCACTGAGCCAAACTCCCAGCCCTAGTTTTTTGAGGCAGGGTCGCACTGTGTAGCTCAGGCCGGCCTTGTGCTCGCGTTGTAGCCCAAGCCGGCCTCGAACTCACAACGCTCCGCCTACCTCAGCCTCCCGAGTGCTGGGATTAAAGGCGTGCGCCACCACGCCCGGCTTACTCATTTACATCTTGCAGAAGAGACTGATCTTCAAATACACACTAAACAACCAAAGAGATCAGTCAACTGTGTCACTGGCAAATAAGCTCTAGCAAATTAGGCAAATGAATGTAGTAGATATGGTGACAGGGATGAGGCTGCACCCAGACTCAACAGAATGAATCCCTTCACCAAGAATCTCATTCACCAGTGCTGAATAGCTCACACATCAGCAGCAGAAATGCCCTGTTATGGGCGTCACATCTTGGGGAGGCCAATTTGGTGGCAACTGACTCTTCAACCCCTTCTATCCTGGAAGCATTTTGTATTGAACAAAATTGACAAATCTTCCAAGGATTCGTTTTCTTCTGCTGTCAGAATCACATTTGAGGACTCAACAGAGTTGGAACCACTGACACCTGAACATCAGATCAAACTAAGAGATCTGATTCTCAGCACGATACAGCAATCAGGGAGGACTGTGGAATCTACTGTCTCGCCACATACCATAACATCAAGAAACTTTTGACATGATAAAGTGGTTTGATGAGATCTTAAAAATTTAGACTTATTTTTGATTGACACATAATAACTGTAAATTTTGGGGGAAGAGTGTGATCTTTTTGATTCATGTGTACACTGGGAAATGATCAAATCAGGGTAATTAGCACATTCACCACTTCAAACGTTTATCGTTGATGTTGAATACATTAAGAATCTTATCTTTTAGTTACTTATTTTCTACCAGAACTTGAGAAGAGTAGGCCAGAAAGGAGGTAGAGAGAAGTTGCACTAAATTGCCCAGGCTGGGTTTGAACTTGTGATCTTCCTGCCTTAGCCTCCCAGGCACACCCAGTGTGGCTCCCACCACACCCAACTCTGCGGCATCATTTGATATGATACCCAGTGAAGGAAGGGTGCTGTCCTTCCGGAGGAAGTCTTCAGGCTACATTCAAAACTAGCGAACATTCTAGAGAGTTACCTGGGTTGGAGAACCACATGAAGGATGGTAAGTCAGTAATCTTTAAAGAACCTCCACAGATTCATGAGAAGATGGTAGGAAAAATTATTACAATTATTTTATTTCTAAAATTTAATAAGAGTGAACTTTCATTTACTATAATGTGACAGTTTGGATATACAGTGGCTTCCAATGGCCTATCTCTATTGGTATTCATGCCTTTGTGTAATCGTTTCCCATGTGTGGGTACTTCATATGTCTAGAATGTGGTGATATTGTTAAAACATCCCTTACGAGAGTAAATTAAAGAGTACACAGAGGCTATAACAAAGCTAAATTCTGTATTATTCCTATCCAATCTATATTGCCCTTTGCTGGCTTACTATGAAGAAAATCAGGTTCCTATTGTGAGCTGCACTTCGGAGAGGTCCCAATGACTGGGAAGCAAAGTAGGTCTTCAGCCTAAAGTTGATGAAAAACTGAATCTGACTGAAAACTGCTTTTGTGGATTTACCTCTGCTCCATCCTTAAAATGGGAATGTAGTTGTGACTGTCACTTTAACTGTAGTCTTGTCAGAGACTCAGAAAACACTGAAAAACCACACTTGCACTCCTGACTCACAGACATTCTGAGACGAAGTGTTGTTTTCCACTTCTAAGTATTGAAACACCTTTATGTACAAATAAGTATACAAAGAAATTATGTTTCATTGTACATTTAAAATTTAGAAATTAAAAACATCACGAACTTCAGTCAAACTTGACAGGTTCCAGTTATAACTCGATTCTTATATATGTTATCTTTTCTAGACTTTGACAAATGGTGTCCTCCACTTCTTATAAAGGAAGAGGGTTTTGGTTGGAATGTGAATGCCTGAGATTATCTCCATGCTTTGATTCTGACTATGTAAAAAGTGTTCTGATTAATGTTATGTGAAAAAGGAAAATCGTGAGTTAGTGTACAGTGGATTATTGTGACATCATTCTTTTAATTGTTTATACCCTTTATTCTTTGTGTGCTTCTAAACTCTTTTCAGGCTGTATATGTCTGAGAATGCAAATCCCTGAGATATGTTATTGATTTTATTTCTCTTGGAATCAATCCCATACGTAGTGAGAAACATGTATAAGCTGTAGTCAGGTGCTGGGAATAGTAAGGCAAGGATAAAGCACCTGTGTTTATCAGAGTCCCTCTAATTAAGAGTGCCACTATATAATCTCTATAACTGAAGATACGTAATATCCAGCTTCCTGTTACACACATTTGAATGTTTATCCTTGTTTGGTTTTGCGTGAAGCCCACGAGGAAGGAATTTTGTTTGGCAATGTGCTTTCTATGATGGCTTATTTCATGAGTTCTTCCCAAAGCTCACATTTCTCCTTCTCAAGACACTTTCAAGGGCTCCTTTCCATCCACGAACATATCATATTTGCCATTCAGATTTTTATTATTTTCCTCTCTGAACATATTGTCCAGGTAATCATATGTGCAATTCAATATTAGCTACCTGGTTAGCATGATTCCCGTAAGACTTGCTTTAGGTTTGGCTCTGAAGTTTTAGGGCTCCATAAGGATCTGACAAAACTAAGTTCAAAAAGCAGACACTTTGCACAGAGTCTTGTGACCTCTTAGGACTCCAGAGACTGTGTGGAAAGGAGAAGTCTACTGACATAAACTCTTGTACAGTGGTGGGTTTTTAATTTGCAGTGAGACAGACTTTCAGTTGGCTTCTCCTTCTCAATCTTAGCAGCCTTTCTTGCTTTTCTGGTGGCCTAGGGGGCTAAGAATCAAAGAAGGAGATGACAACAAGAAATACATTAAAGCAGTAGTTTGTATCAGAAAATCAACAGATGAGAAACTTAAGTTCGGAATGTAGAATTTGAAGAGATTCTTAGATCCAGCAAGACTCAAGAGAAGTTAAACCTTCACAGGGCCCTTCCATGGGCTCAATCCTCGCTTGTCCGTGGCTTCTGCCATTTGATGATGCATAAAAGAAGGCCCTCGTGGAACGTAACCCCTCCATGTTAGTTTTTCTAGCCACTAAGGCTGTGAAAAATTTTTTTCTTCATAAATGATCAAGTCTGTGGTACTTTATTGTAGAAACACAAAATAGACTAAGATAGTTTCCATAATTTATACTGTTTACCCTTAAAACGATGTATGTTCCACTCATACAGCCCTTTATATTACTATTGCCCAAACATCTTTCAACCTTCCAAAATCTAAATGTCCCAGGCTGACTCTTTCTTCTGAGTCTGTTCTACTCTTTTGATTCTTTTTTTCAAAGACAACATCCAGAAGCCTGGATGCTAGGTTTTTCCCACTGCTCCATTTCCATAGAAAGTCTCACGTTTTGCCAACTATTTTTATAATCCCAACTTCTCCTCAGCCATGATGAGCATAAGATCATTCTCCAAAATCAGAAATTAATGTCTTTTCTTGTTTGCAATCTTCCAGTCAGTCCCCACTATTTGCATAATGAAATGCCTGCTGTTTCTACAACTCCAATCTCACACCTGCTCTTTCTCTCTTGCTCTAGGCAAATTATTCACTTAGTTTCCTGAAAGTGTCATTTGGGCACCATGCCTTATGCTTTTTAAATATGTTATTCTTCCTAGAGGGAATATCTTACCTTTCCTGTTAATCTGGAAACCTTGTGTTCATCTTTAAACACTCACTTCAACTTTCTCTGTCCTCTATGAAGCATTGGTGACAGTCTTTATATGACTACGGTGTCTTACAGTATATCTTTTACATTACATGTAACACTTCTGTTCAATTGTTTGATCAGATATTATCTCCCCTACTGCTTGTACAGTTCTCGAGGGGAGAAAAATATCTTACTTATCTCTGTAGTACCAGGACCATTTAAAGTGAGTTCTGCTTACAAATGGCACTGAAGTATCCAATAAACGACTCTTCCTTATCCGGAAATTCCTAACTAGTCATGAATTCATTTAACTGGAAGATTTTATTTTTAATATCGAGATTGATAAGATTAAAGTGATATAAACCCAAGAACAACAAACCTGTAGTCATGTTGTTAATTTGCAGTAGTTCTTTCTGCTCATTAAGTATCAAACCAAAAATGTTTTCAGTCGTTTCTCTTGTGTGCTGGGAGACAGATGGGAAATGTGCTTCTCTGAAGCGCTCTTGCACTCTTGATACTCCAAAGAAGCATTGCCATCCTGAGCCTTCTAGCGTCATAATGTCAGCTCTGATATTTCTCTGAATACCTCAGAGATTTCTAGCAAAGTAACGGAGGGGAAGCGATGTTCTGGTCTCTCTGTCTCTATGTGAGATTGCCTGCAAGGTCTCACACTGACCCCTAAGGAATTCTGCGTATCTTGAAAGCAGAAGTACTGTGCTATCATTTAATGGGAAAAATGCTCCTTTACTCTTTGGCCTATGAAAGTTTCATTTTTATAGATTTATTACTTCTTGCTTTCCAAATTGGTCCTGGACGCAAGATATAATCGTACAATTCTATTCAACCTAAATGGAAATCACTGGCCTGTAATCAGAAGAATATAATAACACATATTAAAAATTGAACAAAGTGAAAATCTTATGAGATGAGATGCACTTGAGGTTTATATGGGAGCACTATTTCTATGCTAATAATGCTCAGTAAATACTCAGTGAATGAATTTTTCCCCTTTATTTCTTTTCTGAAGCTTGGCAAGCTTAGCCTGTGTAGTTCATTATCCAAAACTCTGATATTTTTTTCACAGTTACTATTCTAAGATTTTGAAATTGAGCCCAGGTGGTTGAATCCAAGGCCTTGCATTTGAAATACTCCCTTCTCCCAGGGTAGCAGTCTGTCAAGAAAACTTCCGTGTGACACACAGTCCACATTCTTCTGCCAGGACTTGAGGGGAAGGAAGCCCTTGAGACGATGAGCCAGCTGATACACTGCTCTGTGGTGATGAGCAGGTGACGGTGACATTCTAAACGCTTTACTTTTATGCCCTTATAGGTGATTTGGCATTTTTAACACTTTAATATTCTTTCTTGTTTTAGGTTTCTGGCATTTTGATTATGAAGTTTCAAGGGGAGATTCTTTTGTTTTTATGTCTAGCTGGGATTCTAAATGCATCTTTTATCTGGGTATCCATATCATCCACCAGATTGGGGGCACTTTTCTGCAGTGAATTCAGTGGCTAGAGTTTTTAGGGCACTAACCTGCGCATCAATATTTTTCTTTGAGACTGATGATTCTTAAGTTTGTTCTTGTAGAGCTGTCTAGGAGCTCTTGGATAATTTTTTTTCATTGTTTCTTGTTCTTTTTTCTCTATTATACCAGTACTGACTCTATTAATACATCTGTCTTGTCTTCAAGTCCAGATATCTTTTCTTTTAATTCATCTTGCCTACTGCAGAAACTTTTGATTGAGCTTTTTATTAGACTTTGATGTTTTTATTTCTAGAATTTCTGCTTGATTCTTTTTTTGGCCTCTATTTCTTTACTACAGTAGACTTTCATGCCCTACATTATTTTCCTCCATTTGTTCAGTTGTTTATTTTTGTATCTTTTTGTACCTCATTGATTATTCTAGTAATTGATTCATTCACCTCCTTATTCGTCTTCTCCTTGATTTCATTAATGATTTTAATAATCAGTTTTTTTTTCATTCTTCAGAATTTCACCTACTTCCATATCTGTTTGATCAACTTTGTGGAGTGAAGAGGTTTTGGAGGCATCTTTTTGCCTTGTTTTCTCATCAAAGTTGTGATGCTATATAGACGTTTATAGATTAGATCAGAAAAGCGTCCCTTCCACTGCCATGTAGGTGTTTTTTTGGTAGTGGGCTTTTCTTTGTGAAGAACACAGGGTCAAAAGTCTTCCACTAGTCCAGTGATGGTGACGCTTTTAGAGACTGAGCCCCAAAACTGCAACCCAAAACCCACTTACTTATTGCAAAGTGCCAATGCTTCAATTAAACCTGGATAATGAGATCTTATCCAGGGCTCAGCTGCTGGGGTGACCTGGCTTGTGTGATGACGGGGGGGCTCTGAATTCCTGTTGCAGCATGCATGCCATGGGTCTGCCACCACTGCAGTCTGTTCCAAGTATTAGGCTCTTTTTCGAGACAATAGAACAACTACTAGTAACATCAAGAAGTCAGAAGCTAACTTTAGATACTATCAAGTATTTGCGAACTGGTTTTAAGAGATCTTACTGTTTCACTATCTCAGAAAAAAACCAGGAAGAATAATAAAATATAATAGGCTAGAAAAAGAAATCTCACACTCTCGAACTCGTGGCTTGGAGGGACAACCATTGGGCATGGTGGGCCTTGAGATTCGTGGCAGACAGGCTGGATGCCAATCAATAGACTTCTTATTGGCTTTAAGAGAAATTGCTCCCCCAGAGAAATTTGTACATGTCCCCAAATGGTGAGTTCTCTAACCATGTGCTGTGAGCAATGCTGGAATCCAGAAGCTGCCTTGCCTCATATTTTAACTACCCTTGTTTAGAAATTTCACTCGTTCGTGCTCTCTTAAAAGTTGTATCCCCATGGCTGGTCTTCTACCCGCTGTAGCTGTTCCCCGCTGAACTTGGGGCTTGTTCTTGAGGGACCTGTCACTGTTTCTACCTCTAGCCTGCCACGACAGATCTTTTTTCCTAAGTTTAATTAATATATGATTTGAGTTTGTGTCTAGATTTTATTATCCTATGTGTTGGAATTACTACCAAAAAAAAAAAAACCCCTCAAATTATTGAAGTGATAAAAGTGAGAATGAATAATGTATCCATGACTTTAAGGTATCTGAAGTCAGTAAACTGAAGGAACTTCCTTCCATTAAAGTTTCAGTTTTCTTATCATTGGTTCTTGGTAAAGAAATCTTAAGTGCAGAAATGTCAGCTAAGGAAATAACTCATGCACTACATTTTCTCCTACAATAGATAGCTCTTTATGGAAAATTACTTTTCCTTACTTGAAGTGATGTTAGTCATATGACACTTAAATCTATTCACTTATTCTCTGAAATGCTTTCAAATGGAATTTTTTTCTCACTAAATATTTCTTATAAATCAGGGTTTAGGCCCCAGGAAGTTGTTATATCCTATATCTTTTTCCAAGTTTAAATTTGGGGTAGTTGTTTGAGATTTTTTTTTTAACTTGGACTTTTACTTCTGCAGAAAAACTATCTAAAAACTAAAAATAAACAGTAATTCGGAGTGACAGGACTGAAAGGGGATTATTCTGAGTCATTTGGAAGAAAGAAAACATACTTTTTTGAGAAGCATAAATATGAAATGCTTTCAAATAAGAAACAATTAAAAAGCGATTTGCACAGGAACTCTAAAAGAATGGTGATTATAATATTAATATTTTTAATGTCCCTGAAACTTGATGCTAAGAATGCACATTCCTAAGTATTTAGACGCTTTAAAACTACATACTGAGAAAGAAGTGGCAGCACTACACAGAACGTAATTTACCTTTAGCAATGTGAGTATCAGGAAAAAGTCTATAAAAAAAATCTTTCCATTTGAACTTATGATAAAAATATATTATTTTAAGCATGATACTTGTCAGAAACTTTTCTAACATGGTAACCAAATCCACTGAGTGGAATAGAGTGAATATAAATGCAAAATCTACTCAAAATTTAAAACAGCACCAATATTTTATATGAAGTAGATGTTCAGTTATTTCATATTTCTTATATACAGGAGACTGAGACAAGGGGATCACCACGAGTTCAAGGCCAGTCTAGGATATATAATCCTTCCTGAAGTAGCTGCTTTTCTCTTAGGAAAATTTCATTAGGTCTTAGAGTAACACCCTAATTTAGCTGTAATGATGATTAAGGAATACTTCCACCACTAGAGGATTGTAAGCCAATTGTTCTAAAACTAGTCACATATATTGAGCTTTCTTTTTCTAAAGCTTTTCTATTATTTTTCTTATGAGAAGTATCTTAACATAAAACAGGCTTCTGAGGTGTATATATATATATATATATATATATATATATATATGAAGAGAGCAAGAGAAATTGGTCGTTTTGATAATGTTCTTAAAAAAAAATGCCCCTTTGAGTCAATTGTTCATAGTTAATTAGTGGAAAGTTTCCTGAAGTCTTTCAGAACAAAAGCTCAGTTTCTGTTTGAAAGCAACAAAAGAATATCAGTGTGAAAGCAAAAAGTTTTAATTTAGATAAAGTGTGGCTGAATTGGTTGGTATTTAACATTTTTCCCTTATTTTATTATCCAAATCTGTATAGCCTTAAAGAAAATATATTTAAATGGGAGAATAATAACAATAGGGAAAGGCATGAACTGCCACATGTTCATTATCTCTACCTTTTAAATCTTCATCAAGTTAAACTTGACTTGAGAATCTGATTTCTATACACTAGTTTTTATTAGGCAAAAGTGCAAAAAGTTAGAAATAATTTTGCATTCAGTACTGTAGAGATAGTATAATTTTTGTCATTTCGTATAAATATTTAGTATAAATATTTTGTTATTTAGTATAAGTATAAATAAATGTATTATTTAGCACAGCTGGCATCATGGTAAGTGTTGGAAAATAGAAAATGTTTTTCCTTACCCAGACCTCTCTACACTATTGAATAGGTATTAGATCACTGACGAAGTCTTTGAGTTTGCAAAGACAGAAAGAAATTTTATTTTTTTGTATGACCAAGTGGAAACATCCCATTATGTACACATTCTGAAGAAGAATGATAACTAGTTCTCAGGTAAGGGAACTTGACATCATTTTGCACAGTTTATTTTAAATTCACTTGGTAATTAGGGTGACTGGGTTAGTTAACTGGTCTTACACAAAGGGAAAATACACCTCTACAAAAGCAGGGAGTTTTGCAGTTTGGAAGTAGATGCTTTGCTGTGTCTTTCCATGTTTATATTTCAGTGCCATTTTCAGGTCCTTAACCTGGCAGAAGCTTCATTTAGCTTTTCAATAGAAAATGTGTAGTTTTCAAGACATTAGAGTAAGAAATGAAAATTTCCTGAAGAGAATGCTTGAAGAAAATGTGTGTATGGGAGTTCCTTTTTGTTCATCTTTTGCAGAGAGAATCAAGTCTCTTATTTTTAATTTTACATATTCTTATATAAGTGTAGTCCAAAGTGCTTCTGATATTGTAGTAGCAGAATAAGGGAGAAGTGAAAAGATCAGAACCATATCTTTTTTTCAGTAGTAGAAATTTCACTTTCTCACATTCTCAGCCCACAAGCAATATATAATCTCTATGATTTCAAGACTAAATACCGTTACCAAAATGATACACAAGTCATAAATTCGAAAGTGTACACTATAACAAGTTAGGTACTATTGAATTAGAGAAAGAAAATCTTGAAATTTTTTAAATATAGTTAAAAATGCTTAAATAATAAAGCACAGGTTTTTCTCGTAAGGAAAATTTTTTCTTTCAAAGGCATTTATCTCGTTTCCTCCCTCATTTACTTGGAACACACAGTAATTAAACAAAAAAGGATGAAGCAACAAAAGGTATTTAGACTTGGGACACATTTTCAGTCCCAAATTTCATTGGACTCTTTCTTTCTATTTTATTTATTGCTCATTGAACTCAGATGTTATTTAAAAAACTGAGTTTCAACAGGCGCCTCTCAGGTTGAGTTACCCTTTCTTCCATGCCTACTTTTGTGCAAATCTATTCTAATGGGGGGTGTATAATCACCAGCAATTCTTAACCACTGAAATTTGGTTGCTGTATTATAGACAGCTAAGTTAGATAGACATTAATAGGCACTCAGAGAGGTTTGAGGTCATGATGAAAGTCTGTGTAAAAGATGAGACACACCGAGATTGTGACTGGAGACAAATCTGAAAAGATCTATGTCTCACAATGGAGATGCAATAGTCAGGTCTGCAGCCTCCCTGGAGATGAAGAACGGTTTGAGATTATACTGTAATTAGCATCATGTGGCCCAATGAGCCCAAATAGTCATCAGATACATGGGTGAGTGACCAGAATATCTAGGTTTATACTCTCATTACTTTCCGGGGATGTCTTTGCTCTCTGATTGGAAGTTATAAGTAAGCTCAGGTTAAACATGTTCACCAGGTGTCCTTGCTATGTGCCTCACTTTCCTATTGGACCAATATTAACCAAGTCACTATACCCTGTTGGTTGTTTGCAGTTTGCCCCATGTTGTGATTTTGCTGTCTGTGTCAATTACCCCTGACAAAAAGCCATGGGAGTCACCCACTCAGGACCCTTCCTGGCAATTCAGGAGCTGTTTTTCTTCTTATTTCCAATAAAACTCTCCTAACCTCCCCCTTTGGTTTGTGACTTCATTCTTCCGTGTTGTGAGACCACAGGCTTGGTACACAGGGGAACTATCGGGGCAGAGTGAAGTGAGGAGAAATTCTTATCTGGGTTATACAATAGAAGGGATGAAGAAATTAAAGCTGAAGGTCACAATTAGTTCTATCTTTGCCCTGTAAGTACTTGTTAGGTAGCTATAATCTCTGCTTCTATGCGTTGTGAAGAATAAGTTATATCAAGAACACAGTGTATACAAAAAGTAGGTTTGAATGAAACAGAAGGAGTGTTCTGGAGTTAGAAGCATTTTGAAAACTTTCCCAAGATTCAGCATTTCACATTCTGTTGCCTCAAAATTTTGGATAATATTACAGGATTTGCTTCTTTTAATTTCTGTAGTCCTGTTCAATCATGCTACGTTAAGTATTTACACATCAGTTTCAGCTGTTGGTTTATTAAATTTTATACTGTATGTCCCTAGTAAGTGGAACCAGATTAATTGATATCTATTGCTGCCTCTGAGATTTATATTAGAATTGGGAATATGAGTAGTAGACATCTGGTATGAAAAAAAGACAAAGTCATGAGATTTCCTTGTTGATAAAAATATATTTGACTTAGAATTATTAAGAGATGTCATTCTCAAAGATTTTCTTTCATTGGAGAAATAATCTAAAAGCTTGACTTTACTTTGCAAGGGAAACTGATTAGTTATGTTTGGAAATGCAGTATTATTTCTTCAAACACGTTTTCTCTGTGAAACTCAAAACCATTATGAAGAATATCATTTCCTTTCCAAATGCATATCTGAGGATACTAATATCAGCACTTTTTCTGACAGAGACAAGAAGAATTTCCCACTTTATCTTGAGAATTCTCTTGAGCACTGGTCGCATGCTTAAGCTATACGAGGCAAATCAGCACACCTGCCTAGGAGATAACAATGTGCGCTGTCTGCAAGCAAGGTCAGCAAAGCGTACTCTCAAGATGTGCTTAGGTAATTAAGCTATTTTTTGAAAGCCATAAATTCTGTTCTCACCAATTTTTTTTTCAAAAAGTATCTGACACAGGTATAAAATCTAACAGGAGAACTATTTATCACGCATATTTATATGAAATATTATAGCCAAAACAGTCTGAAAAATATTAAAAATTTACTTACCAACAGCTAATACACTCAAGTTTTTTCATAGTACCACATAAAAATAAACCAAGAGTCTTAAAAGAGGGTTTTAGCAATAGTTTCCATTCTGGGGAAGCTCATCTTTATTTTCCTACCATAATATTATTATTCAACACATGTAAAGATTTTAATGTTAGCATTTTAAGGTGTGGGTTGCATTCAAGAGCATAAAAGTATTCCTTTTACAGTTGAAATTAAGATAATCAAAATGATTAGTGAAAAGAAAAATTGGTTGATTGGTTAAATCTAAGGTTAAGATAATATAAATTAAGAGATGAAATAATAGAAGACGGTTGGACAACAAGGTGATAAAAATTTTGCACTTAAATGTAACTGGAAAAAAACTCACAATATTAATTTCAAATCCCGGACCCCTTTTGAAAGCAAGAGAGATTCAGATAGATCTGACTAAATGGAGGAGACTGGAGCCTCGGTTGCTGCCAGGTAGGTGAGGTGTCAGTGTCCAGTTTTGTGAGGAATGAGGCCTCTGAGGAAAACTCCTTCAACTACTAGCCAGAAGAGCACTACAAAAGATTTTCTGAAAAGAATAGACACTTCAAGTGCATCCTCTTTGTTATCACTGATTTGTTTGCCCCAAGACCAGTGCCACTGGGGCAAAGACAACACCGCCCTTGATAAAGTAGACAAGAAATCAGGAAACAAATTTGTCGTTCTCCTACACCAACTTTGCCGGATGGTATTCTCCAAGGGTTGTATATAGCTGATGGCATAGAAAGGCTTGGTGGTACACTGGGAGATACTGTATGTCGTATCTTGAATGTGCAGCATGGTGTTAGACCTAAAGGTGCATTGTTAAATATGTATGGGGGACCACAGAATCACAAAAATATTTGGAGAAATATTTGCATGGAGTTATTGACATTTTGTCAGAGTTATTAAGGCAATGATTGAGAAAAATGAAGTTATTTCTTCTAATATTCCCTTTGTATGCACAGGTCGGACCTCCAGAAACTAAGGGGTACCCTCCAGTGAAAAGTTGAACATCACTGTCTTCTAAGAGGAAACCACTTGGGGGAGGTTCTGGTCACTCACATGGGTATTCCAGAACTTGGTCACTGGAAAAGGCCAATGAAGAAGAACTAGATCTGATTCAGTGGGGTCCTGAAACAAATTCTTGAGCAAATATATAGCACATAATGCCCAACATGGAGGTTCCAAAGCCCAACTGATTCATCACAATAAACTTCACTCTCTGGGAATTGATTTCAGTAAGTTGTGAAAGAAGAAGATTGTATTTTGAAGTCTACTAGAACCCCAAGTTCATAAAATGACTTCAAATGGCACTGAGTGTCAGGGATAGCACAATAAATCTACCAACAGACTGCACCCTGCAAAAGGGAGACTGAAAGCAGCAGTCTTTAAACCTAAGCAGGTGTTTGAACTAGGTTCTGTTTTCAATCTAGGTTATATTAATAAATGCATCTAAACAAAGCACTCATTCAGCTTCAACATATATTTAACAAACTGCTAAACACTTTGCATACACCATCTTCTTAATCCTCACAATTATCTCATAAAATAAGTATTGCTACAGCTAGTTTAAATGTGTTTTAGTAAAGCAAGTATTGGAAACACAATCTCCATTGTAATAACATTAAAAGACAGAAGATTTAAGAGATGGTTAGACCATGAGGGATGGAGCTTTGTCTTGGTTACTTTTTTCATTGCTGAGACAAAATGCCCAACACTCAAAGTTAAATGGGGAAAATTTTAGTTAGGTCACAGTTGATAGAGGTTTCAGTCCATAATCAGCTGGCTCCAAGGTAGGGTAGTTTCAGAGAGGAGAACAGTTCATGGTGGGCAGAACACAGCAAAAGCAACAAGGGGCCTTAACAGTATCTTTCTGTCCCTCATCTTATCCAAACTACTTAGGGTGGGTAGCACTCATTCTTATCCTTAGTGCCCTTGAGCCTAGCATTGCACCATGAATCAATCACAGCATCACACTCTCTAAATCCTGTCACTTCTGAAAAAGCCCCACCTATGACTGCATGAGATTTTAGGAGGACATCTAGACACAAGTCATAACAACCTTCATGAAAAGATTGGTGATATTTCTGCAGGAGTGAGATCCTTGTAAAAAAAATGAGTCAAGTCCCCTCTTGCTATTTCTGGTCCTCCTTCATTCTTCTGACATTTGTTATGAAATGATGTTATGAGCAGACCCTGCATTGAGGAGATTGTGGCTCCTCAATCTTGGACTTTCGTATGTTCGTTACATGTTATCCAGTCTCTGGTCTTCTGGAGTATTTGTGTATATGAATGAAACATTTCTGAATTTTTTTCAGAAATAAAAGCTCTTTCCTTCTATAGAATTAGACATCTTAGTGGGATTGAACAATTTTTAAATGATAACCTCTAGAAAAGAAATACCATGTAGATCACATTCTACCAAGTATTAAGAAACAAGGAAGTTTGGTTGAAAATAGTGATTTTCTCACTTCTATTTTCTTAGGCACATTTCTCTTAAGTCCACTTCTGGTGTCCTTCTGTGATGAGGAAAAATAACTCCCAACCTGTTCGATGTCAGATGTGTGGAGTTGGTGGTCTCACAACATCAAGAAATGAAGTTGAGAAACAAAGGAAGAGTTTAGAAGAGTTTTATTGGAAATCATAATAATAAGGATTGCTCTAGGATTTATAGGAGGGGCTCCCAGGGGGTGGCTGCATGGCCTCTCAACCGACAGCTTATTATAAATAAGCAGAGCATAGGGATCACTCAGTTGTTTAGTGGCCACCCATTGCAAATGGCTGTCTAGATTTAAAGTGACCAGTTGGAACTCAGGCTCTCTAACCCAGTTCCCCAGCATGTAGGATTTAAAGGAAACTGGGATTTTAGAGAAAAACGTATTATTTTGCATTTTAAATTCTGCAGAACACAGGAACTTAGTAAAGAGTGGCCATTCCTTCCTTTAGTAGGAAGCGAGTTATTTTCCATGGGATCATATTTTAAGTTCCTCAAAACTCAGGACCTTTGTACAAATAGTTGCAACTTTCTGTAGTAGGACAGGGTCTGCTGAGGTTCAAAGTCCTAACTCACTGTCTATTTTTGTTTTAATTCAGGTTAACATGGCTTATTACCAACTCTATCTCAGGCTCTTCCCCTAGTGTACTGTCTTAAGAAATCCATCCCAAACTAACTTGGGTCTACCATCTTTTTTTTTTTTTTTGGAGATCAAACTTACAACCTCATGCCTGTCAGGCAGGTGCTTACAGCTGAGCTAAATCCCTGACCCTAGTGAGCTGTCTTACTTGTAAGATAACTAAATAAACTATTCTTTATAGTTCCAGAACTAATTACTCATTTCTGAAGAAAGAGAAGAGCAGACTAACATTGGTTTTATTCTGACATTGTTACCAACATGAGAGACAGAGAAGAGACCAAGTCTGGATACTTAGCTCCGTGGAAGCAAAAGGGAAACAAAAGTTTGAAGTGCTGACACGTGTTGGTAAAAAAGTACTGCAGGACATTGGTGGGGAGGTTAATCAAAGGAGTTTGTGGAGGACATTGAGTTATACCTAGGATGCAAATATTTTTTGTCTTTGGTTAGGCTGTATGTTTGCTAGTAGATGTCTTTCTAGTAAATCTTCTACTCTCCCACAGAGAATGAGAGATAGGGGTGCTATTTCCATTGGCATTTGCATTTCAAAGAAATGGTTTCCAACTCCTTAAGAAAGACGTTTCATGTTCTATAAAACTGGTAAAAGGCTAGGAGATTTACATACTTTCCAAAGAGGCAGAGAGATAATTTGCAATTTTTCTCAAATAAATGTCTAAGAACAAGGAGGTTAGAGACCGACAGTTAGAAGGTATCTGTCTATTAAGTTTCCTTAAGGTGAGGGACTCATTACAGGCATCTTGGTTTTTCTTGCCCTCAACTTTCTCAGTATATCTACAGCCTTCTCAGAAGTGTTCTTAGAAGTTTCGGTGACACCTGAGGCAGGAGATTAGGATGTGGCAAACTGGTTAGGAAAGGGAGTGTGCCTGTTACTTATAAAGTTCCAGGACACATGTGCAGAACAGTTCCCAAGGGCATGCATCTGGAACCAATTAGAGAGTGCGATGTTCAATTTTCGAAAGAGCTTGAGCAGAGTTTTAATAGGATGGGCTAGACCTGAGGTCAGCCAGCGGAATGGGAGATATGAAAGATGGCTGCCATTGTCCTCTCTCTTGCGTGGTGGTCAACTTTCTCCCTGAAGAGTGTACTTCTTTTCTTACATTTAATTAGCCCAAACTTGCTCTGTAGAATATGTTTCTTTTCCTACCTCACTATCCTTTGTGCTTGTGTTGACCAATTCTTTGTTTAGGACGTAAAGAACCTAGAAAATACCTTTAGATTGAGACCCCAGAACACCAGAAGCCAGTAATACCTCATCATGTTAACCACTATTAGGAGAATAGCCTAGTGTCCTTGTCTAGGATAAGAGTTTTCTATTTTCCAGGTCATGGTTTTCCTACATATTCACTCAGAGATTGACACTCAAGATGTATCTCTGTGGCTTTGTATCAATCTCTGTATTTTGTGCTACATTTAACTAATCTATGATTCTAAAGGCAGCATCTATTTTTACCACATGCAAACATTCAAATAACATTTTTCTTACATAAAAAACTAAGTTTTCAAAATATCAGTCATCAAATCAGACTTCACTAAAATTTTTTGAGTAAAGTAAAGGAGAATGATTTAGATCCCATGAAAAATACGATTCTAATATGCCTCCAAAGCTTGCTATTCTTCATACTGAAAAGGTTCCCGAACATGAGAAAAGGAATTTAAGATGCTCTTTTGTAGAATAAGTTTGCAGATCTGCTGACTCCCATCTCAGAAAAACAATTTTCTGAATGCATCCGTGGGAGGCACAAGAAGGGTTTATTAGACAGAAATTTAGGACACACTCATGAGTGGAGTGTGGATGGTCAGAGAAATGAGCCACACAGCAGCCTGAAACAGGGAATACTCATGTGTTTGGCAGCAGAAATCTGTAGAATTTGATGATCTATAGTCTTGGTCTTGGTCTAGTGGGTGGAGGAGGCTGTCCCTCTCACAGTAGGATAATCCAT
Source organism: Dasyprocta punctata (assembly GCA_004363535.1). Lineage (NCBI taxonomy): Eukaryota > Metazoa > Chordata > Mammalia > Rodentia > Dasyproctidae > Dasyprocta > Dasyprocta punctata. The sequence goes on along the minus strand of RJWM01004651.1, from coordinate 67,374 downwards.
GTGTTTTTGGTGGTGGCCTCATTTACAGGTGAAAATGTGGTCTACTCCCAAGTGAAAGAGGACCATTTCCAAGTGTAAGGAAAATGACCAAACCAATTTGCAGGTGAAAGGGAATTGTTCAGACTCATTGTGTCCTGAAATATGATTTTGCTTGTCTCTTTTTACCCAGTTTTTTTTCTTTTATCCTACTTCAGTTTTAGCTGACTCATGGCAGAGTAAAGCTGCTCATCTTGAGGCAGGAAGTTAGGGTATAACAGACAGGCTGGGAAAGTAGACTTTACCTGTTAACTGCAAAATTTGGGACACATTTACAGAATAGTTCCTAAAGCTCTGCATGTAGATCCTATCAGAGAGTGCTATGTTCGATTCCTCCCATGGAAACTTTACCAAGGTTTTGATAAGAGAGCCTAGGCATGATGTCATCTTAAGGAGTGGGACATACAGAAAGATACTTACCACTGAGTTCTCTGCTACTATGTTCTCTCTTACACAGTAGTGAGATAGGAGATAGGGCATGGCTTAGACTGGCTGGAAAGAGAGGTATGGGATTCTATCACTGCCTCTTAGAACCCATTTATAGAAATTCTCTTAGGTTCCCTGGAGGGGTGGACAGCATCAAAAGACACAGACACCATGAAGAGTTCGCTGTCATGGCTTTCCTCACGATAGCCCACCCTCTGTCCTCCAGACTGTGCTTCTCCTCTTCTTTTCAGCCCAAGCTCACTCTGCAGAGCCAGTTTCTCTCTCATTTCATTTTTACTTTCTCAAATAAACTTCATCGCTTTTTTTTTTTGCTTGTTTTATTCAATTCTCTGAGATGAGAAGAACCTGGAAACCAAGAGGCTAGGGAACCGAAACCCAGTAACATTTGCTTGGTGAGCCATTTCTAGAAACTACCCAGTAACAGTAGTGTGCTCTCATACTGCAGAGTGTACTTTTTCCTACTTTTACTTGGCCCTAAGTAACACTACAGAGCCCATTTTTGTTTTTGTTTTTGTTTTTTTACTCCTTTTAATAAATGCAAAACTTGGCTACTGTCTCCACTTGTCTTGACCAATTCTTAGGTCAGGATAGAAAACAACAAGAAGCCACCTATAGAAGGATACTCCAGCACCACAAAACCAAGTGATAAAGTAACAATCTCATGCTAACCATGAGGGAAAACGGGGTAAGGAGGGAAAGGGAGAGAGAGAGAGACAGAGAGAGAGAGAGAGAAAAGGAGAGAAGAGGAGAGGAGAGGAGGAGAGAGGGGAGAGGAGAGAGGAAAGAGGAGAGAGACGTGGAACAAAATATACCCCTCAAGGGCTCACCCTCAGTGGTATACTTTAACAAATTAGACTGCATCTCCTAAAGTTTCCACTACCTTCTGATGGTCCTTTAGGCAATAAATCCATAACTGGGATAAAGGATTCTTAAAGTCCAAGCCATATTTATATAATCATCTCCAAATGGCCCCAGTTCTGAACACTGCTGCATTAGGGGCCAAGCCTCCAAGACAAGAGATTTATCCTAACCATGACAGTTCTCTATTACTTGGTGTGTTTAGGTACTCCTCTAGATGTGAATAGTCCTTTAGCAATTAGAAAACTTTTTTCAAATTTGAAAACTTGAAAAGAAGTCTAAAGAAAGAATATTCCTACATAAAGTTATTTTCAAGACGCTGAAACTTTCTGTCAGGGCTAACTCACTGCTTTTTTGACCCAGGACTCTCCTGTGAGTTCTGGCTCCTTTCTTATTCATGCATAATTAAATTATATTTCATAGCTCCTCACAATTCCACTAAAGCTCCAAGGCAAGTCAACTCATCCTTTCCTGAGAATCCTTCCTGCAACGAGGACAAAGTTCAGTTCTGATCCCCTTTGAGAATTAAGAGATTCTGTAAAATAAATTGGACTTGCAAAATTTTAAAAAGATCATAATAGTCTAGTGACTCCACAAAGTCATTGTGCTTTCATTCTTGTTTTACAAGACAGTGTTAAAACAAGATTTTGCTACTCGTAAATAACTAATTCTGAGGCATTATTTTCAAATCATAACAGAGTTAGTTAATTCAGCATGCATATAGGGCAGCAAGATCGAATGCTAAGGAACTTCTGGGTAATGTGCTGTTTAGAAAAGAAGACCAAGACATGCAATGAAAGAATAAAACCCTGACACTACAATGACATGAGCTTCTTAGTATCAACACAATCATACTTAGCAAGTGAGAACAAGATACTTTTATATGCTCAGAGGTTCAGACCTTCAATTTTTGTTGTATTACTCAATTGTCATTTTATTACTCAAAACACATTTTTGGTGAATTGAAACTTTCATTTTTATGATGTTTCTTAACATTGTTGACATAATTGTAAATGATTTCTTGGCTGAGCCTGAAGTAGGAAGATTATTGGAAGCTGAAACAGATTAAAAAAAAAATCTCTGTTGTACCGGTACTCTGTAGACATACACACACACACACACTATATTAAAAAAGAAAGACTGCATTGACACTTTTATGAGTAAATGGTCACAACTTGAGACCATACTCATAAGTGAAATAAATCAAACCCACATGTGTAAATACCATATTGTCTCCCTAGTACAAGAAACTGAAAAAGTATATAAGATCCAAAATCTATAATAAATACTATGTAAGGGTAAAAAACAGCTCGAAGAGCAAAAGTAATTGGGAAGGGAAAAGGGGGAAAGAGGGAAGGGAAAAGGAAAAGATATAAATCTGTATATAAGTATATGTAAGATAACTAAAACGAACACACTGCTGAATGTATTCATTATTGAGAAAGAACAATTAACACTCATATGATTAGATCAATTTTACATGCCTATATCTGTTAATATAAACAACCGTTTTAAAGATAATGATATACAATATTGCAACCATTGTCGAGTTTCTATCATCCTGTTTTGTAAACCTGTAATGTTACTGTTGTGCATTTACTCTAGTCATTTGTTTGTCTGTTTTGTTTTTTGTTTCTGTTATATGTCTTTTTTATTCCGCTTAAATAAAAAAAAAGGAAAAATTTAAAAATCAACTCACTCACTGCAGAATCTGATTTGTGAATTTAATGAAAATAAAAGAGGAAACAATTTAGAAATTATCACCTTTAAAAATTGCTATTGAAAATTAATGTAATATCTATAATTACTTCTGAAGGTATTGATGGCATGCATAAAAGACCCAAGTCCACTTTTGAGATGCTGGAAGACTTCATTTTTGCTTTTAGCTTTCTACTCTAGTCTGCAGGATAACACAGCTGAGGTGGATATACATATCATTATGACTCATTCACTAATGAATGCAACTTCTTTCCAATAAAACAAGGGATGTTTAGAACATTTCAAGGCAACCAGAATCTAGAAGTGCTGCCTAATTTAACATAGCATTCAATGTCAGAGGATGTGACTGTCTTTGCAAAATAGAAATAATGTTAAGAAAAATAGATTGTAATTAAAGCACACTTCACCACTTGAGTATAGCAATTGCATGTGAAGACTCAACTTTTCTTCCATAAAAATTAGATTTAAATGACTTGGACCTACCAACCTTATCCATGACCTAATTCTTTTCATTGAAGTAAACAGCATGTTCAATTTAACATTTTTATAAAAACATTAGTAAGCTAAAAATCAGCATAGGGATGTTTATATGAAATCCGAATAGAAATTCCAAATAGATCATCCTTGGGTTTTGTCCTTCCCACTAGTGAGAGGGAATGTTGTCAGAGCATAAAAACAGGCAACTATCTAATAAATCAGACATCACAAATAGAGGTGGATTGTTGTATACTCAACTTTCCCATTGTTGCACAAAATACCTGACACCCATAACTTAAAGGAGAAGAGATTTAATTTGGCTCATGTTTTCAGGGGATTCAGTCTATGGTTAGCTGGGGTTCCAAGACAGAAATATCGTGGTGGAAGGGCCTGGTAAAGTAAAGCTGTTTAGTTCTTGGCAACAAGGAAGCAGAGTAAGGGAAAAGTGTAGAAAGGAAGGAATGATGCAGCAGATGTAAGTTCATAACTTACTGATACACACCAGCTCACCAGACACGAGCTCATCCAGACTCCTGGTTAGAACCTAAAGCAATTAAGTTGACACTATCCTCATCCCTACAATGGAAATCTCATGATGAAGCTATTCTATATAAACAAGATACATGTCTTAGAAGTTTAACAGAAAAAAGAAATGTATGCATTATATTATACATCTTTGCTAAGTTTTCTGGTGTTAGGTGTATTCAACTAAAATATTGAACTGCCACTGGGAACCTATAAAATGAATAATTAAGTGCTCAGGTGTAGATAAAAAGTAACAAATTGAGAAGAGCCTTGTTAGTATGCATAAGCAACCCCTTCTACCAATGCCCATGGAATCATTAGATTTAGTGGGGTGTAATTTCAATTTTGACCATGAAAAGCTGTGAGAGCTCATCTGGACCTGCCCAAAGTGGGATGGAGCAGCATTCTGCCTAGCAGAGTACTCTGGACCTTTGGTCACCTTTCAAATCCTTCTTTGGTAAATCACTCTGAATAGTCTTAAATTTATGCTGTACAGGAATCATTGTAATGCTCAGGATTTGTTTTTGTCACTGTTTGATAAATTAAATTCTTTCCTCTTCATAAACTGGTGTCATCAACATTATGAATAGGAATTTATCAGTGATCATGCTTGCTATATTTAACTTAATAGCATCTACAAAAGCGTTAATATCATAGTCTCCTGCACAGACATGAATGAAACTTACTTTTCCAGGTAGGGGAGGGGAATAGGAAAAAAAGAAGCAACATATGCCATGTACAGGTACAAATACCCTATGATGAATATTTTCACTATGTATATCTAAAAAGTACCAATAAAAGAAAAAAATCATAAACTTAAAGAGAGATATAATGGTAATAGTAAAAAGTATGTTAACACAAGCTGTAGTCTTAAACTTGCCCCCAAGTCAATCTAACTTTAAACACAGAAATTAAAAAAATGCTTTGGTCTTAATTTTTTCATTTATAAAATATAAGGATAGATGTAGTATGACTGGTCCTGGTACTTGTTCAAAATGCATTTGAAATGGAGTACAATTTAATTGTTTTTAATTTTCATGTTAGTCATGTACTGTTTCAATAATCCACTGAAATACTGAAATATCAATGATTTTTTTAATATTAGGTTGATGTAGTGTTTTTATGCCATGTTTGTTCTTGAATATAAAACCATGCAGGTTATAAATCAAAAAACTCCATTTCCCTGACTTTCCCAAGTTCTCTTGTCTTTGACAGGTTAATGAAAAATGAGCAATGTTATCTATGCATTTAATTGATGAATGTACTTTATCACAGCTGCATATTTTACACTGCATATGCCTTTCTCAAGTACTATCATGTCATCAATTCTAATTTCCAGACTCTTTTCTCACTTCCTCATAAAAAACAAAATAATTATAAATCTTTTACAAGTGACAAGTGTACATTTCTGAGCAGAGAGAAATTGTTAAATGGAGCATGAGTAAAGTAAATAAATGAAAAGAAAGACATTGCATATAGGACATTAACAAAGTAAAATTTATCTTGAAACTGGGCTTTGATAATTGATAATGTGACTAAGAACTGGAGATGAAACACTGCTTCTAAATGATATGATTTTCTAAAGGAGCATACTATCCCTTCCCTTCTCCCAAATTTCATCGCTCTGTTTATTTTACAAAGAAAGTGATTCTCCCTTCCACATCCCAGTGGAAAAAATTTATGGATATAGACGTTCATTAATCTGAAATGAAGGAGATAACATGAAGAACGAATATTTTTTATTGTATTTCCACACAACATCTCATCCATTAGTACTCAAAACTGTCATTGATTTCTTAATGATATTATAAAATAGTTCAACAGACTGCATTAGAAAGTAAGATGTGATAAAGCTAGGGGTGTCTAATTTTAGTTTTCATTTTTGTATTTTTGTCCTTTTTGTAAAATTTATTCAATGTTTAGATGTTGCTTTGTATATACTGAAGATTTTATGATGATGTACTATTAAGGCAATCATAGAAACAGTACTTTTTTTCTATTGAGAAACTGATTTTGTAGCAGAGAAAATACTGCATTATTAGCAATGAAGAAAAGTAGGGATAGTTTGCATGTGTGGAGTGTTTGTCAGGTCTCCAGTATGTACTTCCACACCTTTACACAAATGGTCTCATTTAATTGTTACTACCATCCCATGAGGTAGATGTAATGTCATTTGTCAAATTAGGAAACAGGTTTAAGAAACTGACCTCCTAAGAGACATTAGTTATAGGAAGTGTTGGCAGGAGATAAATGGATCTTAATTAAAGCAGTAGTTATGTGGAAAGAGAACAGAGGAAAAATACAAGGGAAAATTCAGTGGAATGAATTCAAAATGTGATAATGTACTACATAGCATAAGGAGCACTTTGGATTATTCCATGGTGTATCAGGTAATATGCTATGTACCCCCAAGTCCTCATATAATATTGATGGGGCTGAGTTATTGGTTTGCTGTTGGTTTGTTGTCTGGCAAATATTGATGGGGCTGAGTTATTGGTTTGTTATTGGTTTGTTGTCTGGCAATGTGAGTGCTGTGCCCACCCAGAGGAGGAGCCGACATACAGTGTAAGGGAACGCGGGTCTTCCTCTTGTTCGCTTCCGTTTCCACGTCTCTCTGTCTCTCTAGCCAGCGTGGCTTGCCAGCCGCCATGAACTGTAGCCCCGTCATCCCATGCTGCCTTGGAGTCAACTTATGGACTGAAACTCCCAAGAAACCATAAGAATAAACCTTTCCTTCCCTAATTTTGGGCGTCAGGTATTTTGTCTCGGCAACGAGTAAAAAGTAACCAAGACACATGGCTACCAGATTTGATATTAGGGTGGATGAGACCACATCGACAACAATAGCGAAAGAATGAGCAGGATTAAAGACAAAAATTCAGTGCAGTTATGAAAATGTTGTGTCAGGCACCTATGGAGCAGCTAAATTGAGATGCTCGGGAGGTGTTAATAAAATAATGCAATGATTTTTATGTAACGATAAGGTTAAAAACATTCAATGTTGAGCTAAAAGTTGTAGCAGGGAATTCTTGATAAATTATTAATAACTCAACAAATGATAGACTTAGCAGCCTGCAACTATTTTCTGTGCTATTTAGTTGTAGACAGATACACAGCCTTGGCATCAGTTTCTTTGTGAAAACAAATTTTTTCTTGAAAGACACTTTTCTCTCAATTTTGAATGAAAAGTATTGTTGAGGGAGTGTAGCAACATAGAAACTGAACCACCTTTCTCCATAAAGATTTAGTCTCACATTTTAAAATAATTTAATGAAAATTAAGTACAATTACCTTTGATCTAACAATGATGTTCTTTTATTGAATATTTTTACTTCAAATTTCTGGTTAGCATTTCTATTTGTGATTGTGTGTGTGTGTTTGATTGTGTGTGTGTGTGTGTGTGTGAGATAGTGTGCGCATGTGTGTGTTTGTTAATGAGGATTGAACTCAGGATCTCTTGCATCATAGGCAACAAAGGTTCTATCAACTGAGCTAAATCTTCAGCCATTTTTTATTAATTTTGAGACAAGGTCTTGCTGAGTTGCCCACTCTTGTTTCAAAGTTGGAATCCTCCTCCTGTCAAGTAGCTGGGAATGCATGCATGTGTCATTATATTTATCCATGATTTGTTTAAATACACAAATACAATTTAGTTTTCAGATATTATTTCAAATTATCTTTTTTTAAAATGTGATGTTGAAATATGTGTATAAGATTCTTCCAAGTTAGAATTCCTAAAAATAATTTCTTCCAAGTCAGAGTTCCTGAAAATAAGTCCTAGTGTTAGGAAATATAATTTTTAGGTAGTTAAAATTCTGTTGGTTCAATTGTCACTTAGGTATTAGGTAGTTATTTCAGTGTATGGGCATTTAAAAACACTGAAACAAATAAAAAAGTGTGACCTAAGTTCCAGACACAGAACTACTTGGCACAATGTCAATACACAACTATTAGTTTTATAACAATTTTTAAATTCTAAATTCGTATTTTTTGCTTTTAAAAGCAAGATGAAAGACCAAATTTTCATTAGGATCTGTACATTTGAGAATAATTACTCATGTAGTAACATGTTTAAAGTAGTTTGACAAGACACTCATTTGGCAAATGAAAAACAAATGTTAAAGGAGTTTATAAGGTATGATGTAAATAACTGCCCATCAACCTATAATAAAATTGCTACTAAGAAAAATTAATTGTTTTGAAAAAGTTTTGAAAATTCACTGAATATAGAGCCTTCCGGGCTTCTGTTTATTTAACATTAGTTGGTCATGAAAGATCAGTTGAATGGCACTGATTGTCTATACCAGAGACAAACCAATGGTTTGACTTTTTGAATGGCTTCTCTCTTCCTATTTTCATCTGTCTTTGTTTTTATACTCTTTTTCTTCTTTATTTCTTTTTCTCTTTCTTTCTTTCTCTCTCTTTCTTTTTTTCTCTCTCTTTTTCTTTCTTTCTTCCCTTCTTTTCTTCTGCCTTTCTTTCTTTCTTTTGTATTTCTGAACAACAAAACAAAACATAATTCTTTTTCTTTTCTTCTGTGGAATTATTATTCAGCTGATATTGAGATAACTGGTAGAAAAGGGGAAAGGTAAGGAAAAGAAAGCTATCGTTGCAATGTGTACTTTCTTCACCTCTCCTGACCTTTCTCCTCTGCACCCCACCTCCACCATGCCATGACTTTCTTACTCCATAGTCTTAGAGCAGTGAAATAATGAGAGATTTCACTCATGACACTGGCAAGATGTTATTCAAAGGGAAGGAAATAAAATATTTGGTGTTTTGATGTATCTGTGACCTGCTTCTTTATAGTGCCATTGTTTGCAGAATGTTGAAAGCATTTTATTAATTTGGTGGAGGCGAAACAGAGACTAGCTATGTAGTGTTTTACATAAGTACCATCTTTGTAAAGTTCTCCTGTTTATTTAATCATTTAATGATTTAAATGCTAACCATTCTCATTTTTTTCAGCTAAAATTTCACTGGTTTTATAACACATGCTGCTGATCATTGACCTCATGGTAATCAGGACAAATTTATGCTTTGTACATGAATTTATGGCCAGTCCATACCAATGCCTTTGTGTTCTATTTTCCATTTCCAGATTAATTAATTAATTAATTATTTTTATTTTGAAGAGAATAAAACCAAACAACACAAAACAGAATAGAATCAATCAAAACAAAGCAGTGAATGTGATACAGTTTCAAAACAAGATATTAGAAAATCAACAATGGCTACCATAATGCCTCTTGTTACCTTCAAAGTAGTTACATACACCATCAGACATAATAAAATCAAACAAAACAAAATAGTATAAAAATCAATCAAAACAAAACAATGAAAGCAATACATGGCTTCAAAACAAGATAACAGGAAATCAACAATGACTACTATAATAAATCTTATTATCTTTGATATAGCTGCCTATACCACCAGATATAATAAAATCAAACAAAATAAAACAGAAAAACCTTAACAAAACAGAACAATGAAAGTGATACAAGGCTTCAAAACAAGAAAATAAAATACTAACAATGGCTACTGCCTTCCCTTTTTAGACATTTCATCCCTTTCACTTTCACAATATCTATTGTATATTTTAGATCCCACTAACTCCTTCAGTTTCCTATACTAGGGAGACAGCATGATGTTCAACCATGTGACTCTGAACCATTTCACCCATGAACATGATCTCAAGTTGCATCCATTCACCTACAAGAGCCTTGAGGTTATCCTTTGTAGCTGGGTAGCTTTCCATTGCATAGAAATGCCAAATCTTTCTTGTCCATTCTGCAGTTCCTGAACAAGCTATCCCTGCTTTTTTTCCAGTTCCCTGTCATGTGGAGTTTTGTTTTCTCTTTGACTTTTAGTCTATGAATTTCCCTTTGAGTTAAATGTATTTCTTATATAAAGCATAGTGATGGATCCTGTTTCCCAATTCATTGTGTTTATTTTTAAGGGTGAATTGAGGACATCTACATTAATGGTTATGGCCAATAAGCACTGACTTTTATCTGCCTTGCTATTTTCCTGCTATTGGCTCCCACTTTGCCCCTCCATTAAATTGCTTGCCTTGCTTGGTGAGCCCCCTCTGCTGCTGTTCCTGGAACAGTGATCATTTGTATCTCTCTCTAGAATGTCCTTCAGTATTCTTTGTAGGATTGGTCTGGCGGTCATGAATTCCTTAAGTTGTTTTTGTCATGGAAGTATCTTGTTTCTCCATTAATTGTGAAAGGTAGTTTTTTCAGGGTACATCAATCTGGGTTGAAAGTTGTTTTCTTTCAGGACTTGAAATACTTCACTCCAAACTCTTCTTGACTTGATGGTTTGTGTTGAGAAGTGTGTCATGATTTTGATGGGTTTTCCTTTATAGGTGATCTGCTTCTTTTCTCTAAGAGCTTTTAATATTCTGTTCTTGTGCTGAATTTCTGGGATCTTGATTATTATATGTCTGGGTGTAGATTTATTTTGGTTATGGCTACCTGGAGTTCTACAAGCCTCACTTATATGTATGTCAAGTTCTTTTCCCACGCTTGGGAATTTTTCTGCTATTACTTCTGTAAATAGTCTTTTTATGTCATTATGTTGACCCCTGCTTTTTCACTGACCCCTATTACTCAAATTATTTTTCTTTGTATTGTCTTGCAGCCATTGAGTTGTTGTTTCCTGGTTTTATGTTATTTTTAACAGATCTTTCCTTCACTAGCTGCAAACCTGTCTTCAACGTCTGAAAGTTTGTCTTCAGTTTCTTTCAAGTGATTTTGCTAGCTTTCAATAGAGTTTTTAATATCCTGGATATCTCTTTTAATGTGTTTCATGCATTCTAAATCTTTCTTGTATTGTTCATTCAAGGTTTCCCTCATTTTCCTATGCTCCTCTGTGTTTTTATGTCTCCTTTAGATATGCTCAGCAATTCTTTTATTATGTTTTTTGTTTCTTCTTTTATCTGAGATTGTATTTCTGACCTAATTTCATTTATAGTCTCATGAAGTTATTTCTCTACTTCAGTTGCCATCATTTCAGAAACTTCAGGTGTGTGACTTCCAATCTCTTCCATGTTTACATCTCCTGGACTATCTCTGCATGGGTTGGAGGCCAGAGACTGCCTTTTGTTTCTTTGTCTTGACATTTTCCTGGGTTCTTCTGGACAAGCAAGTTGTGGAGTCCCAGGCACTTGCCACACAGGCTACAATTTCTCTGAGGTGTGACTGGCTGTTTCTCCTAGCTAATGCTGGGAATGGTACCTGATGGTGACCAGTGGGTGGGCTGGTATGGGGCTGGCTGCTGAATTTTTCATCCCACACTGGCTACTTGCAGGAAGCTCCCTGGTGGAGGACAGTGTATGCTTGAGGGAGGGGCTGGTTGCTGCTTGTTGTGGCCTGTGCTGGTTGCTGGTGAGAAGCGTCCCCAATGGCAGCTGGTATGCACGTGGGAACAGGACTGGCTGCTGCTTCTCCTGGGGCTGGTTGCTGCTTCTCCTGACCTGAGCTGGTTACAGGTGGGAAGCATCTCTTCAAAATAATTTATAAAAGCAGGTTTGTGAAATTCCCAGGGAGTTTTCATAATTTACCAGGTGACCATCTCTTTTAATGGAATGTTTGATAAATTTCTTTCCATTGTTCATTTATGTGTGTATGTTGTATACGTGTGTGTGTTATGCAGTAATGTAATAATGTCCTCGCTTTTGACCATTGAAATTATATCATTGAAATGAGTTATTTGGTGAATATCACGTTACATAAAACATTTTATATGATTATGAATCCTAGCATGATTTCCATTTTTAAAATATGGTACTACTATCGTCAAAGACAACAATAAATTATTTCTTATATCAGCATAAATAACTTTTTAAGTATAGAATTATTGTTATATATAATATGAAGATTATAATTAAAATAATTAAGAGAGTAATTATATTTGTTTTTAATTTAAAATTTCATTGTAGATAATATTGTTTTGATGTATATGTCAGCTTTCTTTGCTGTGATAAATATCTAAGATAAATCAATTTAAAGAGATGAAAGTTTATTTTGGTTCATAGTGTCCGAAATGTTAATCCATGGTCTCTTGGACTTGTTACCTTGGGCCAGTGGTATAATATAGTTCATCATGACAAGCTCATCTGGTACAGATCACAGGGTGTTCAGGAAACAGAGAGAAGGGAAGGGGTCTACATCTCAATGTCTCTTTCAAGGGCACAGCCACTGTGACTTAACTTCTTTCCACTAGATCTCATCATCTAAAAGTTCCACTACCTTAGTGTCATAGGCTGGTGTTCAAGTCTTTAACCCATAAGCTTTTGTGTGACAATCCAGATCCAAACTATAGCAATAGAAATTTTGGTATGAAATCCCTAGAGAAAAATTACATTTAGTTCAATGTGATTAAATCTGTGCTAATCTAAAAGCTAAAGTGATTCAATATTGAAGGAAGAAGTGACACAAAAGCATACTCATACTGATAAAATTTGTTTGTGTATTTTCTCTGAGAACTAAAAGAGTTATGTTTGTGTCCGAACTGCAGGTAAGTGTATGTCCTTATTTTCAACATTTTTCAGGGCTACTCAGAGGTAATCTACAACAAAAAATTACAAACAACTCTTTGACATTGAAAAAATAATTTGAATTCAGCATTAATATTTTGCTTTACACTTATTACCTGAAGATACTTATAGACAAATTAATTAAGAACGATTTTAAACTACATTGTTAGAGGAAGTGACAAGGACATGGATGAAAAAGTTGTTTTAATACAGAACAAGGTGAGATGACGTATGGAGGGTAGTTATAGAACTAATGAGCTAGTTAATCATTCTGAGAACATGCCATTGCTTCCACTTGCTTCATCTGCTGGTGGATTTAAACAAGTGACTTCTTGCATACTTGCATAATCTAGGGTTCTATAACTCTACAATTGAACATAATTTATTATTTGGTTACTTGATCAATTAGAAAGCTTGAGAAGCATGCTATCCACTTTTTGACCTTTACAATAATGCTCTCAGACACCTTACTAAGAGGAAAATTAATATTTAATATTCCCAATCTATTATTGTGGCATTCTGACATGGCAGACAGATGAAGGAGATAAAATGTCAAAACCCAAACAATATACACCAAGTATTCACTAGTGAATTAAGCTTCTGTTCCATGTCTAAAATGATATCCTACTTGTAATTAATGCAGGGAAACTAAAATTTGAACTGCCACAAAAACAAATGGACTGATTAGTGGAGCAAGGTAAATTATCTTGTTCTTTTTAAGTCATGAAGACCTTGCCTATTATTTGAAGAGACTATACTATGGTGCTGGAGAAACATTTTATTAACTTTGGTTACTTAGGATATAATTAAATTCTCTGTAACTCCCAATAGCCATATGTTCTGAAAGGCAGCTAAGTAACAGAGAGGTTATAGATCTCTCTAGTTGCCACATTTTCACCATTACAGAGTAACCTTATTTTGAGTGGTACTTTTCAGCCTACCTAATTGGTTAAACCCATATCTTTAATAAATCTCTTAGTCCAACTATGTGAGTAGTTTTACACACACACACACACACACACACATATCTCCAGAGAGGCTTAGATGTAGAAACAATATGATATATATTTCTCTCTATATTTTTATATTTGCAATAAAATTAATTTTACATATATATATGTATATCAGGAAATAAAACAGAATAGAAAGATAAATGGATACTCTAGGTTCTGCTTCTCTGGAGAACCTGAACTGATTCAGCTATTTAGGGGGAATTAAGCTATCATGCATCACTGGAAAACTTTCTTGTTATCAAGGATTTAAAGGCAGTCTAGCTTATTCAATTAAGGGAAAAGCCTTGAAAGTAGCCAAGACACAAATTGATTATGATTTATGGCTTATAAGAATGAAAGCATAGGAACCAAAAATACACAATATTTTCTGGGAAAATTCTAGAGCAAATTACATGGTCTTGCAAGGCAAACATGCATTCAGGTCACATATCACTGATAGATCATTATTCCTATTTGAAAGCATCCTAGGCGATATTGGGCGAAGAAGCAGATGGATTTGCAATTTGAGTGCCAGTGAGTAATGGTTAAAGATAGCATAAATTATATTACTATTGGTGTTTTGACAAAATAGCTACTTACATATAAAAGAAAGAGAAATGAGTATTTATCCTGAATATTTTATTTAAATGTGGACTGCGGACCTTGGAGAAATGTTTAAGTTTATTGGCAACAATTATAAATGAGAAAAATAAAACTATAATAAGTCTGTCATGAGATGATTTTCTTATTTATGAAGAGATCCAAATTAATGTTGATAAATGTTTCACTTTATTCTCCCTGTCCACTTTTCCTAACCACTCTGAATTTGCTTTGAATTGGAGTGACTTGATTGGCCCATGAATTGATTTCTTCACCTAATCTACTCTTCCTTCCTTACTTTGCTCAATTTCTAGAATCCCTCAAGATTTATTTATTTCCTCATCTCATTCCGAATTCACAGTAAGCTGTTTGTTCTGGGCGAAGTCTAGGTGTTCTAATTGTGTAGTCTGCTCTTACCCCTCCTCTAATGGGGAGCTCATTGCCACAGGCCTACTTTTACTCTCATACTGAATAGATGCTTACTATGTATGTTCTAGGTCTCTAAGAGGTAGGGATCATTCTTATTGTCATTTTCCAGATGAGAAAAATGAAGTTTGCTGTTAATGTTTCTTAATAAAGACAGAAACACAATTCATAGCAAAACTCCAAGACATAGTTCTTGGTTTAGGTAACTGGATAATGTTTTATTTCCCCACCTACATTGTGACAAGACATGTAGGAAAAGGCAGTGCACTTACCCAGAAATATTGCTTATTCATCATTTGATTAAAAAATGCATTTTGGAGGGAAAGGTCAGAGTAATTAAGGACCTGATGAATTTAGAAAATTATGATAAATGCATAGAAATAGCATTTTAGGAAAACATTATTGCTAAATTAGAGTAAATTTTCAACCTTTACATCTACACAAAGTTTAGAAACCTTTTATGCAAATTTGAGGCTGAAATTTTATCAAGAAATCTTTTAGGACACAACATGCAAATATAGCCCTTTAGTACTCTATTTTCTTCTCTTGAAAAATCACAAATGGAATTTTAAAAATCCATTCGAATAAGGGATAAAGAGGTTATTTAATCTCAACTCTTGGCAAATAACAGAAGGCACCTATCCTAGCATAACAGATGATTACTCACTTTGTCATTTCATGCGTTATAGGCAGGTGCTATAGGAGCTGTCCACTCTAACACTGACCCATGTCGCACTGACCCAAGAAAACACTTTTGCTAATGAGCAGCTGAAGACAGTGAACTAAGGAACACCTGTGCTGACAAAGTCATGAAATGAGTTTTGCAAGAAATTATTTCATTCCCCGCCCCCATACAAATGTTAAAAGCTACAGCACCCTTCTCCTACATAGAGCCTGAACAAAAGGTTTCCAAATAGCACCCGATTGAGCTGTGAATCTGCAACGTGCTGAAAATGATGTCAGCTGCCAACTTGAGTGTCCCATATTGTCCAGACCAAGCAGATTAAATAAATTGGAGGAGAAGGGGGCCGGTTTAGTTTGCTCTAATATCCTCATTTTGTGGCTTTCACTCAAAATTATTTGCTTCATATTCTATTGAAAGAATATTGTAGATTCACAATGTTTATGCACTTACATCAGTTGTCAACTTGAAAAAAATTAATCTTTTCAGTGTTATAAGATTCAGGACTGTAGCTTTACCTCAAATATGTGTTTTGCACCACTCTCAAACTATCAGGGGAAAAATTATCCAACTGGCTAAATATTGGTTGAACATAATTATCGTACTATCACTCGTACAGAGAAGAGCACCTAAAGTTTTAGAAAATCTATCAAACTAGTCCATTATTAAATTTAGAGTTTACATAGGAACTGGATTTTATTTTATTTATTTACTTATTTATTTGGTACCGGGTATCAAACTCGTGATCTAGCGCTTGCCAGGCAGGCGCTTGTGCCACTGAGCTAAACCTCCGGCCTTAGGAACTAGATTTTAAATGAAAAATATATAGTAATGTTGGGAGATGTTTTAAATAGCTAACAATGTATTGAAAATTTAAGACTTACAACTGTATTGTTAAGTAAAAATTGCTTAAACTTATTGAGTAGTAGTTTAGTTCAATCCTGCTTCTTCTGTATTTACAAAATGCTAAATTTAAAAAATTGATATTCGAAAGAAAGGTAATCATATAGATTGTTATTAGGACATTTCTGCTGTCATGTTTCAAAGCTGCTTTCTACTACATTACGAGTTTATTACAAGGCCAAATTAAATCCTTCAGGTTGAATATTTGTGAATAGCAAGTCAAAATGAAGAAGAGCTGTTAGTTTTCCGCACATATTTTCTCATTTAACCCTTTTTGTCAGATTTATATTTTCTCTTTGTCTCCCTGTTTCAAAAAAGAGAGGAAATAATGGCTTTAAATTTTCTAGAAATCTCCCATTGCTTATAGAGTAAAGTGCAAATTCATTATTATAGCCCGAGGACCTAGCACAACCAAGTTCTTGTATACCTGTCTGACTTATTTTCTTTTGTGCTTTACTGTGCAGCACCTTTCTACCTCTCAAAATGAATGAATGGATAGAAGTGAAACATTTTGTGGTCCCAGGATTGAGACTCATCATGGTCTCTTTGCTTTAGATCCTAGTGCTTCTGTGTCCTGAAATATATTGACCTGAACTCCATTTTCTTAAAAAAAAAGATATTATAATATTTCAAGATACAGCTACCAGGACACTTCACCTCTGAAGAGTGCCTCTTTCTTTCATAGTTTGACTAGCTATTGCTACTTTTCCCCTGGGTGTTGTTTAATATTTTGGTGGATCATCTGTTTAAATATTGTTTCTGTTCTGCTAGAATATGTCTGCTTTGAGAGCAAGGACAAGGCCTTGGTTGCATTTGTGTACAGAATGTTAAAAAAACATGTTAGCCTATGTTAGTCCTTAGTGTATTAATGCAATTACATTAAATTTTAAACAAAGGAGCAAAGCACAGGGTGCAATACTGCAGAAGGGTCATTGGTAGAAGGAGAAGTTCAGTTTATGATGAAGAAGACCCCAGGTGACCTATTTTTTTCTGAATGTGTTTATTAAAATGAGATGAAAAAACACTTAGGTTGCCAATAAAAAGATTAAAATTATAAAAGAGTTTAAAACAACTACAAAAGTCTTCTTTTTGCAATGTCTGCCTTCATTATATGATTGAGATTAAATGTTGGTTTCCTGGAGTTTATTTTTAACTTTATAGCTATTCATTTTTTCTTGGTTCTTTTAAGATGTTTTTCTTGATAACATGTTTCTTCATTGAAACTAAAGCCTCTCCTTTCAAAGTTGACAATATTTTTTACACAAATACGCCTAGAATTAAGACACTGAGCTGATATTGCTTGTCATCCTAATTCACTCCTTGACCCTTTCACTGACATAATATATTCTTTTAATCTTCGGGGATTTTTAATAATTCACATGAGTCCACTTCATGAGTTACTGTTTTATTTTCTGACAAATTACCTTTTGCAATTGCTTTTCCTTTTAGCAAAAAGTGTGTGTGTGCGTGCCTGTGTGTGTGTGTGTATTTGCAAGATTGACTTCCAATACATATTGTCTTCATCTTTATTCTATGTAATGAAAATATTCATTAATCCTAGCAGTGGATGTTATTTTCATAGCATGTAAGTGCTTTTCCACTGCCTGACTTCTGAAGTATGGTAGCTACCCTGCTGAGTGACCTAAGTCTTGTGTGGTGGTATGATATTAATCACTCTGAACCATAAAACCAACAAAAAAATAAGTTGAAGAAAGCTTTTTTAGGGGCAATTTACTATTCAGACTTCATGTGTACCCTGAGAGTACTTTTTATTGCACACCATGACAACAACACATTCATTATGAGAGACAAAAATGAACTCAGAGCCAGTGTTTAGGACAGGAATGCATAACTAACCCACAGAATTAGTACCGTAGGCTAAAACAGTTAAAACACAAGGAACAAGCTAGCAAAGAGCCTTGCAACTTCCATAAGATTCTTACTGTTTCTTACTGAATAAATATACTTATTTTAATTTAGAATTTTCAGAACTACTGAATTTATGTGATTAATAGAAGGCGAATCCTGAATAATCACCAGAATTGTTGAAAAAGAAGATTGAGGTATTTCAGAGAACATAGAAATTTCTGACTTCACAAAATATCTTTTAAAAATTAATGATTTAGGAGGTGCAACATCAGCAAGATGGAAGAACACAAATTCTTAGTCCCTTCTTCCTTCCATACAGACACTGACTTCACAGGGATACATGGACCAATGGCCTTAGTAAAATATCCATAAACCAGTTAAGAAGCTTTCACAGGCTAATCAAGCAAGAAAGTCACTTCATCAAAGTGCTTAGTTGTCCTCTCTCTATAGTACCTTCACAGCACAGAACCACGTTATCAGGAGGAAGCTCCTGGCTCTTGATTTCTTTGTGAGGAAGGAAAGAGAAAGCTGAACTGTATGCCCAATATTCTGGTTTTATTAGGGACTGTTCAAAGGACTGGCTTCTGGTTTATCTGTTTCAGAGACCCGATGGTATCTGATGTACTCCACCTTCTTGGAGGCCACCTGCAACCAGAGAAGTGGATGGTGTGCTGCTGAGCCATAGCACCAACAGCACAGCAGACAGAGGCCTCTGAAGCCTCAGCTTTTCTACAGGGGAGGAAAGAGAAGAGTAGAACATATGCCCAGTGTTCCGGTTGTTCATAGAGTACCCAAGAAACTTAATTTCTGCCTTTCCTAGAATTGTTAATGGAATCCAGCACAATTCAGGGGAGTGGAAGACACTCAGAACAGCAGCGAACTTTGAGTAGCATACAATTGCTTCAGAAGACCGAGTACACAAGAGATAAGAAGTACAGAAATGAAAGATTATGATTCTCTGGAAAAAAGAAGAAAAAACCCCACAAATTCTAATCAGGATCATACGAACAAGTGCAGAAAAAACACAACCACAGAATAGTTTCAAATCTGCTTTCAGGATGATTAGTGAAGTCTTTTCCAGAAGGAAACCAGTCCATAGTGGCTGAGTGGTGGCTGTTCTTTTCTTTCCAAATAGTAGTTAATAACTGACTGTTACATAAGAAAAAAAAAAAAACAAGAAAAGAAAAGAAACACCCAGAAACAAGAACAAAATAAACAACAACAAAAAATGGCAGCCAAAAAAAAGCACCCCCCCAACAGGAAATAAAGGAGCAAAATAAATCTCCAGAAATAAAAGCTGAAGCAATGGAGGTATATGAGTTACCTAACACAAAATTAAAAATTCTTTGGACCACAGTGCTTAATGAATTCAAGAAAAAGAAATTGAGGATTTCAACAAGATATAGAAAGTATAAGAGAACCAATTAGAAACTTTGAGGTTGAAGGACATAACTAACTGAAAAATTCACTACAGAGTTTATATAGCAGACTTGATTAAGCACAAGAAACAATCATTGAACTGGAGGAAGGCCATTTAAGATTATCTAGTCAGAGAACAAAAGCAAAAAATGAATAAAAGAAAGGATGAAAGGTAAGAAACTGAAGAGACACCATCAAGTAGACTAATATACATCTGTAAGGGAAAGAAGGAATAGAAAGAGATAAAGGAACAGAAAGTTTTAATTGGACAAAATCTTCTCAAATCTGAGGTAGGAAATAGAAATCCAGATTCACGAATTCAAATGGACATAATAAGTAGGATAGCCAAAGTCCACACCAACCCACATTGTAATAGTTTCCAGAAATCGCAGTCAGAGAGAGAGTATGGAAAGGCATTGGATAAAATGATGCTGTTATAGTGTGTGTGTGTGTGTGTGTGTGTGTGTGTGTGTATATATATATATATATATATATATATATATATATATATATGTATGTATGTCCTCCAAAGCCTCATGTGACCAAAGGCAGGGTTTTGGGAAGGGGATTGGATTATGGGGCTTAGAGCTGACTTCTATTATGAGATGGGGTCTGGGAGGTGGGTGGTTTGGAAGAGTTTATGTCCCTCCCTGGTTTCTACCATGTACTGAGCAACTCTTTCTCTGTCATGCCCCTCTGTCTTGCTACCCTGCTTGGCGCCAGTTGGTTATGGACTGAAACTTGCAGAAACTGTGAGTCAAAATAACATTTCCTCCATTAATCTGTTGGTGTTGGGTATTGTGTCCCAGTGACAATGAAGTTACCAAGACATACATCATTATGTACTTTTTAAGAAATCTTGTAAACCAGAAGGGGTAAGGTGATGTATTTAAAAACATGAATTAAAAAATCAAAAGCAATTATCAACTCAAAAAACTATACTTTCAAAATCTCCCTTCAAAACTGAAGGAAAGATAATGACTTTTAGAGGTAGACCAAAGCTGCCCAATTTTATCATCACTAGACTGGATTGCAGCAATGATAAAGGAAATGCTTCATGTGGAAATGAAAATATACCAATTAGAACATAAAAAATGAAAGTAAAAGTTCTTTCTTAGAGGTCAACATTTATATAAGAATAGTATATAGTACTACTAAATTGACATGTGAATTATCTTTAATAATGATATAGAAGTTAAAAGAAAAAACATTAAAAAAACTATAACAGTGTGCTAAAGCTACTCAACAGAAATGATATAACATATGACATCAGTAACATAAAGTATGTGGAAGAAAGAAATAAAAATGTGGAGCTGAGAGTAGGTTGTTATCATCTTATTAACTGTAGAATGTAGTTGTAAGCGTAATTATTAGTGATTAGAACTTTAAGATATTAGGTAAGCCTTGTGATAAGCACAAAGAAAATATCTACACAAGACACACAAAAGGAAATAAGAAATCCAAGGAAGACCAAGACCTAGTTGGATTTATTTTAGAGATGCAAAAATATTTCAATATACTAAAATCAATGTGGTATATCACTTCAACAGCCTGAAAGATAAATGTCACTGTTACTTTGATAGATAGAAAAACCACATTTGATAGGATTCAATACTTTTGCATGATAACATTACTCAAAAAACTAGGAATAGAAAAAAACTACCTTCACATGATAAAGGCCTTATATAAAATATCACATCTAACCTCATATTCAATGGTGAAAAACACAAAACTTTTTCTCCAAGAATAGGAACAAGGCAAGTGTGCCCACTGCCACCACATTTATTCAACATAGCCCTGGAAATCCTAGCCGACATGGTTATGCAAGGAAAAGAAATACAAAGTAGCTAAATTAGAAAAGAAGAGGTATTGATTATCATTGTTCACAGATGACATTACTATAAAGATTTCTATAGAAACTGTTAGAAATAAAGAAATTTAGTAGAGTTTGGATACAAATATCAATGTTCACAAATTAGCTGGATTTGCATGCTTTAACAATAAAGATTTCAAAAATAAAATTTAAAAAATTGTCTCACAGTAGCATCACTTTCTTGACTACTTTCTTGTAGCTAAGAAAGTACAAAATTCGTACACTGAAAACTATAAAACCCTGATGAAAAAACTTTTAAAACATACAAATAGGTGGAAAGATAGCTCCTGTTCATAGGCTAGAATAATTAATATTGCTAAAATGTCCATACTTGCCAAATAATCTGACCATTCAAAATGAATTCCTATCAAAGTTTTAAGGATTTTTTTTAAAGAAATAGAAAAAACAATTTTAAAATTCATATGGAACTATAAAGGATTCTAATAGCCAAGACAATACTGAGAAAATACAAACATTGAGATCTTACAATTTCTAATTTCAAAATATATAATGCTACGATAATCAAAATAGTATGATATTGACATAATGGCTACATATGAAGAGTGCAACAAAGCAGAGAATCAAAATTAAAACTGCTCATACAAAGTCAGCTGATTTTGACACAGGGGCCAATCAAATGATACTGGGGAAATTGGACATACATATGTAAAAGAATAAAATTGAACCCTTGTGTATTGGTTGATACTATGTCCCCTGAAGTCCTCACATACTTCAGATGGAGCTGAGTCTGGTGTTTGTGATTGGTTTGTTGTGTAGCACTGGGATCGGTGATGTGAGTGCTGCACCCACCCAAGATTGGAGCCAACATACAGTGTAAGGGCGGCGGGTCTTTCTCTTGCTGTTCCACGCTGTCTCACCAGCATGCCTTGCTCTTTGGTGGCCACATGAATGGCAGCCCTGCCACACCATGCTGTCTTGGAGCCAACTAAGTGTGGACAGAAACTCCCAAGAAACTGTAAGAAATAAGCTTTTCCTTCCCTAATTTTGGGCATCAGGTATTCTGTCTCGGCAACGAGTGAAAAATAACTGAAGACACGTTGTTTTACTCTAACACAGAGGATGCTTTGAAATGAATTAAAAGTCATGAACATAAGATCCAAGAGTAATACTCCTAGAAGGAGACATAGAAACAAATTTTTATGACATTGGTCTTGGAAATGATTTCTTGAATATGATATCCAATATATGAAGGGTGATCAAATAGTACAGTAAATGCTTAAGCTAAATGCCTGTTATAATAACACCTTGCCATAGGACTCCCTTGAAACACTTCCCCTTAGATTGCGATTATTCTTGACAATATGTCTTTTACTACAATAAGTGTTACTATTTAAACACTCACTGCATTTTTGATCATCTTTTGTGCAGACAAAAAAAGGCAAAATAGACAAGTGAGACTATAACAAACTAAAAGCTTTTGTACAATAGTAATAATAGAAAAAACTAGTCAATAGAATGAAAGGCAACCTACAAAAAGGAATATATTTATTTGCAAACAATTTATGTCTTATGAGCTTAATATCTAAAATACATAAGGATCACCAACAAAACAACAGCAAAAAAGTCAATTGATTCAATTAAAAATTTATGGAGGATTTGGATGGAGATATCTCCAAAGAACATATGCAAATAGCTTACCAGTATATAAAAACATGTTTAGCATCACTAACCATCAAGGAAATGTAAATACAAGCCACCATGAGATACAATCTCACACCCATTTAGGATAGTCATTAGTATAAAATTAAAAATGAGAGGTGTTGGTAAAATTGTAGAGATGCTGGAATACTCATATATTATTGGTGAGCACGTAAAATGTTGTAGCCTTTATGGAAAACAATATGCTGGATCCTAAACAAATTGCAATGTTACTTCCACCTGACCCAGCAATTTTATTTCTTAGTATTTGTCCAGAAGAACTGAGATCAGGATCTTGCAGAGATATATTTGCTCTGATGTTCACTGCAGCATTGTTCACAATTGCTGAGTTGTGGAACCTGCCTAAATATACATTGTTGGATAAAATATGCTACTCACATACAAAGGAACATCATTCTACCATTGAAAGAAAGAAGTCCTATCATATACTACAAAATGGGGTGAACCTAGAGAAAAGTTGTGCTGAGTATAATAAGCCAGTCCCAGAATGACAAATAATTTTTGATTCGACTTCTGTGAGGTACCCAAAGTAGTGAAAGTCATCAGAATAGAATGTAGATTTTGAGTCATAAAAGTTCCATTTTTAGTGATTTGACACCTTTAGAAAGGGGCTTGGAGAGGGCAGTTTCACCCTCTCTTTACCCTTCTGCCTTGTGCTCTGTGAGTACCAAATGAACCTTGAATGGATGTTCTTAGGAGGATATCAAATTGAGTCACCCTCTTGGAAGCAGAAATGGGCCCTCACCATGCACCAAACCTGCTATTGCTTTGAGTTTGCACTTCCCAGTGTCAAGACCTGTAGTAGAATACATTTCTGTCCTTTATGAACTACCCAGCCTTGGATATTTAGGTGCAGCAGCACAAAACACTGCAACTCCTATTTTGGTGGGTGTGTCTAAGTGGCCTTGTGTCTAGAGGGCTTTGGAAAATTCTCTGTCTATCATGCTCTCATCTTCAGAGGAACTTATGTCTTTATGTTGATGAAAACTCTTTACTTCTTCAAGACCTTGCATTCACTAACTCTCTCTTTCGGTACCAACCTGTCTTTGATAACTGAATTCCACATTTATTCTCTTAATATTCTTATCTCTGCTAAAGCTAAGATTGAAAATATTATGAAAATGTACTTGTTTTCTTTTTTCTAATTTGTTCTGTTTAACTATAACACCTAACCCAGTATCTGACATAGAAAGCTTATTATAAAGAATTACTAATGCATTCTAGATTTGAGAATTTCCATATCAATTTTTTCTATTTTTCTTTCCTTGTTATCTAACCTAGTTGCCTCAGATTTTGTGAAAGATCTTCCTACTTTTTCATGTGTATTTCTACTACCTCAATAATAAAATATACCTTTATTGAATTTCTCCTTTGATATTAACATCCTTTTGCTACCACTATTTTCAGTTTTTTTCTAATCATAAATCCTACCTACAGCATCACGATTAATTTTTCTAGCAATATTGATCAAAATTATAGTCATAATTACCCAATACCCATAAACTAAAGATTTGGGAAAATGTACACAAATGTTTAATTGAAGCTGAGTGACAAAATCAAAATAGGTCTCACATTTGTTTGCTTAGTAGCTTTTTCTATATGTTGTGCAATTATTTTGCCTGTTTGCATAACAAAACTAAGAAAATAATAAAATAATTAATTTTTCTTTAGAGTCATTTGTGTATTACTCTTCAATGGAGTATGTGGCTAGAGAAAATATGACATGGTTAAGTGTTGGAAACATTACATTTTTAGTGGATAACTGACTAAAACTCAATATATAATGATTCAATTAAACATTCCTTTTATATCCCTGATGATCGGTTTTTGAAAGCTTGTGAGGAAGAACTTTTTTTTTTATTAAATATAACTAAGCACAGATCATAATGCCTGCTAACATTCTAGGAATTGTTTTATATATTAAGAATATAGTCATATTCTTTGGCTTCATGTACTTTTATTTAGTGAGGAAAATAACAAATGAACAGATTTTTACAGAAGGTAATTTCAGACAACAATAAAGAAAATAAACAGACTAAGTGAGAAAATATATTAGAGAAGAAGAATGGGGGCTTACACGCAGTGATTTTGGAAGGTCTTTCTGACATGTGAAATTGAGGTAAAGACTTAGCAATTTTAAAAAAAGAAGTAGTGGGGCATGGAAATCTAAGGGAATGTACTGTAATTAATTTCTTTAATGAGTGAAAATTAAAAATGATGTTTAAGATAATGGAGATGCTAGGTCAAAGGGCTTAGGGGCTTGGTATGTTAAAAGAACAGAAGGTTGGTGGTGAGGGAGACAGAAGCTGGGAGATGGGAGGGAGAGAGAGACAGAGACAGAGACAGGGAGAGACAGAGGAAGGAGGAGGAGGAGGAAAAGGAGAAGGAAGAAGTCTTCTAGGCCATGGTAAAAATGTTTTACATTGGGCAAGTGAGATTCCTCTTAGAGGAGTTTAGATAGAAGAATGGTATAATCATATGTATGTTTTAAAACCTTACTGCCTGCTTTTCAGATAGTAGATTATAGAAAGATAAGAGATATAGCACTGGAAGAGGTATGGAGACTTCAACAAACATTGAGGAAAAATAGCACAGTGGTCTATCCATAAAGCTCAGGAAAAGTTTGGTGTTACTGAATGAATTGAACATTGGAGTTGTTGTATTTAAGTTTATCAAAAGCGTCAGTTATTAAATACTGTTGGTATGGAGCCAATGGGCACAATTTTCTGCTGCATTAATTGAGATGTCTAGGTTTCTGAACCAAAAAAGGGTGAAAGATTCAAAAAACAAAATCCAGTGACTTTGCCTTACAAAATCTAACTCAGAGAACTTTATGCTTCCATCATTTTTTTCTGGCAAGCATTTATTTATGTAATGGTAAAAATCTTGAGTTGAAAATATGTTATCAGTTCTATTATTTCTTAAATGATATCAAACACCTAGATATTTAATGAAATCTGAAAAATTAACATAAAATTAATGACTTTTAAAATTTTTTCAAGAAGTTTTGATATCATGGAGAGACCATATAATGATTTCATTTTAAATGTATTAAATACAGTCAAGATATATCAAATTGTCAAGCTTTTACCACTCCACAGTATTGATTTCATGGGTTTTAGTTTATAAACTCCTAAATCTTATTTATAGACCATAAAATATTTTTCAAAAGAACAAAGGTATACGCAGTCCTAAGGCTTGGCTTTTCTCTCCATTTAAAAAAAATCACTTCGTGATATTTTACATTCTTTTTTCTTTGACTGACCTTGACTCGTCATTCCTGAGAATTAATGGAACTCGGTCAGCTGAACTTTTCTCAATACACATTTCACATTTCTCAGCTTTGGGTTTCTTGACAAACACAGAAGCTGCATGATTTATTTGAAAGAGAAAAAATGATCTCACACATGGCATACATAACTACATGTTGAAAAACAAAAAAGCCCAGAAAAGAATAAAATATATAATATATAATGTCAATCAATGACAGTGAAAAATTACTGAAGGGATTTCTGAGCCATGTGGAACCAAGCCTTCGAATTAGGGGACTGCTGGCTATGATCTAAGGCTGCTGTAATCTCTCCCAACCCCCACCCCACGTGGCCACTAATAATAATGGAGATGGGCAGGGGCTTTATAATACCAATATGGTTTCCTTGATTTTCCAATTGGAAGCCTAGGTCCAATGAGGCAAGAAGAGCAAGACACTAGAACCCAGGTGTAGCAGATTGAGTGACTCTGGGAAGCAAATACTAAGAAGAAAATTAGCATGCTGGATTAGGATGCTCTACAAATCAACACATGTGGATGGGTGAAGGAAACAGGCACGGAAAAGAAGCCAAGCTGTGGGACAGTCACAGTAAAGGTTTCAGCCTCAGAACTCTGAGACTGGTGTAGCCTTAGAGAGTTTGGTAGGGGACTTCTGCGCACCTGTATCCACCAGTCATTGGATTCAGGTCATTCTTAAGAGAAAGGTATGAGACACATGGGGCAACTTTGTCCATCAAAAGGAATGTCTAAAGGGGTGTGTTTCTTTTGGTGGGATTGAGGGGTGCATCTGAAGTGCTTCATGAGTCCATTAGACAGTGTCCTAGTTTCCCAACATTGGCCACCTTGTAAGAGAAAAAAGGTAGTGTCTTTTCCTGATTTCCCCTATTAGGAACTCAAAGAGATTTAGAGGGGATGAAAAGCCCACACAAATTTGGTTTAGGGACAGTGAATGAGCTCAGAAAGTTAATCACTGAATGAGACTGACTACTTTTCTGTATCAGACCTCAAGCACATAGGTTAGTATGTTGAATGAGAAGAGCTAAATAAACAAACCATCCAGTGAAACTACAGTGATATCATAGAAATTTTCTAAATAAAGGAGCAAAAAGTAGGAGAAATTAGCTGTACCAAATATCTGTAAATATCCATTGCACAATTGTTTGTACATTAAGAATATATTTTATATTTTTGATCTCTATGTATGAGCATTATATTATATAAGCATATATTATGTGATTACATATGAGGCATAAAATATTTACCTTTCCTGATAGATCTGCTATACCAATATAATTTCTCTTTCTGTTGGCAGATAAGAGAGTTAAAGAAAGAAGTAGCTTGCAAGTTTTATCAGCATTCATAGCATCAAGAATTATGATGTGACTTACACTGTTTGTTACAAGAGAAGCAAGAATTACCCTCGGGATAAATAAATGATTGAAACTAAAAAGTAGAAGATGCAATAACTCATGGATGTTCACAGTCACTTGAGGGAAACCTCTGCTATCCGCTGGAACTGCACGAGAGGACTGGGAACCAGCTTTCTCAAGTTTCTAATGCACGTTTTGATTAATGCGTGTTAGAGCTAAGACTTTGTTAACAGTTACTGTGAGTTCATAGAACCCACAGTTATTGAAATCTGAGGAAACAAATATTACATTTGATAACTGATGACACAGAGCAGCAGACAAAAAGGTGATTTATTGTTATGTCACAAACTAAGAAAGTGTTAAGGAAAATCACTATCTAGACACTTGTATTTCAAAAGGGCACAGCTGCCCACTGAAAGAACAGCCTAAGAGTCAAAGCCAGAAGTATTATTTGAACTACAGAATAAGTCATAGTGGATTATAAATAAAACTCCAAAATAAATATCTATGAGTCTATACTAACATAAACAAACTATTAGTTACACAAATGCATAGAGAATATTGACAACTTTTACTTGGGAATTATTTCTGTTGACTTATGGAAATCCTGTGTTCTCAAGGAAGTTCCTTCCACCCCAAGTATGGCCTGCACATAATGATTTCTCCGAAAGAGTACAGAATCAAAAGGTGAACAAAGAGCTAACTTTGCAGTGGAAAAACAACAATCATTAACTCATCTGGTGATGAAGGTCAGCATCAAGAATAATGTATCATACTGATTCCCTTGATATAATGTAAAAACAATGGCACTCTACCTTTGAAATCTTACTCCCAAAATTCTAGTTTAATCACAAGAAAAATACCACTTTAATCTCAAAACAGGAACATTCTGCAAAGCACCTGTACAGTCTTCAAAACTGTCAAAGACATTAGGAGAAAAAAATCTCTTCTAGGAAAATTCAAACAGACATGGCAACTAAGTACAATATGATATTCTGGGTGACATACTAGAGCAGAAACAAAAGCACACTAAGAAAAACCTAAGGAAATCTGAATAAAATATTAGGTTTAGTTCATAACAATGTAGCAACATTACTTTATTAATTGTGACATGAGATGTTCAAATGGAGAAACCACGTTGAGTATATGAGAACTCTGTACTAGTTTTAAAACTTCTGACAATCTAAAACTATTTTAAAATATAAAGTGTATTTTTAGCAATTTATTCAAGTAAATGTCTGTAATATGAAAAGAAGAAGGTGAGACTTAAGAGTTACATATCTAGTGTTTAACTTTCTAAAAGTAAAAGCATATGCATATCAGAAAATGTTCCTACAGGAACACAACAAAAACTTGATAGCAGCTGTGCTTATAAACTATGGTGATTATTTCTCTACATTTATCTGTTCACCAGTTTTATTTAATTCTGTGTGTTGATTTTATAACAAAAAGTCAAGTCAAGCAAAGCAAAGGAAGAAGGTGTTTTGTGGATCATAGAACTAAGAGGTATATTTGTTCTAGAAGAAGTCAGACCACACACCTATAGGTGTCCCTTTGATAAAGTATTTTTAAAGGAACACACACACTAGCAGTCATTAAAATAAAATGAAAGGAAGAATAAAATCAAAGCAAAGTAATATTTTCAGTGAAGGCCTATTTATAATAGCTATAACACAGTTTTTCATTTTTTTTCATAGAGCATTCAGATTTGCACATGAATTCTATATGTGAATACACTTTACAGTGTAAATTGTATCTATGGTGTATGCAAACTTATCCTGTGAACTATAATTAATGGTAGTTCTACAAGTCTGTGAAATAAAAATACTTTACATTTTATATTGTATTTAAACAATTTTAAGTAAATATGGTTTATTTTACAAAGCACGTTCATGTTCCTCATTTTATTTGTACATCTGCATAGATGTAAAGCAGACCATAATATTTACTCAAAATTGTATATAAATACAATTTAAAAAAAATTTTTTTCAGATACTTGTAGCTGTAACTTTCTGAAAACAGTTTTCAAACTTAGTAGCCAAGATACTGATAGTCTTCTGCTCGTTTTAGTATCTCTGATACTATACTGTATAAAATTTTATC
Organism: Dasyprocta punctata; assembly: GCA_004363535.1. Lineage (NCBI taxonomy): Eukaryota > Metazoa > Chordata > Mammalia > Rodentia > Dasyproctidae > Dasyprocta > Dasyprocta punctata. The sequence goes on along the minus strand of RJWM01004651.1, from coordinate 37,580 downwards.
TCTTAGAAATGATACACAAAGAGCACAGGAAAAGAAATCTTGGAAGTATAATGTTCTTCACCGTAAAAGTTCACTGGAAGTTACAAAGATTCCCATCATATGCTACGTAAAACTTTTTATATTTTAGTTAAATGCTTATGTAACTATGTGAATGAATGCCTCCAGTGCTGTACCTGGAATAAAAAATAAAATAAATAAAAATCTGACATAAGTAATCACAGGCATTTCAGTGATTACCAGTGAGCTCAATTGCATTTATCTGCTGAGAAATAATTGATGATTAAATTACATGCCAGGCCATGTATTGAATCATATTTAAATGCAGTGTTGAGTGGAAACCACCCGATCCATCTTTATTAGTTTTCACAGATCTTCACAAATTGAGTGTCTGTTCTCTCACCTCACTTTTGCACCAAGGTTTCAGAAACTCATGTGCATTTTTAAATTAATGTGTGATTATCACCATTAAAACCACTTCAACATAATTATTTTAAATTTGATTTTTTTCCTGGCCAGATTCATTTTATTACCCAGTGTATTGCCTTAATAATGCAATAATGAGCACTATCCTTGCTGCAATCAACAAGACGGTTGGTGTGCTCTTTTTAATCAAAGATGTCACAGATTAGATATCGAGAAAGAAAACGGAGTATTTCCATTATAAAGCTAGCATCAACACTAATTAGATTGTGTATACAAATCTATATCTCAAAGCATAGAAATACGTATCATAAAATTCAACAGGAACTAGCTGACATTTCAGTATGTTTTTCAGCAGTCTAACTTTGACCTTTCCTCATTACGCTCCTGAAACTTGCCACATGCCGCTGATTGCCAAATAAGAGCATGTAATGAAAGCAGCTGCTGGATTGCTACAAACTGTTTCCCCAGCCAGGAATGACAACCTCTTAAAGGCACTGGAAGCTGTAAAGGAAACAATTCTGTTTACTTGTAGGAAGCAAGACTTCTTGCTGGAAGAAACTAATCAATTCTTTCACTTGATAGAAATTTTAATTGAAGACAACATCTAGAGGTGAAAATACTGTTCAACCAGCTGTTTCTCTTGCCATTCTGTCATATTAATTGGGATTGTCCTAGTATTTTCATTGTTGAATTCACTTGAGAGAATCACTAAATTACATTAAAGTTGCTTAAGCATGAACTCTGTAAGGCAATCTTTTTAAATTTGAGCAATATGTAGAAAGCATGTACCTGATATATGAGAAGGATAATTTCACAATTCTCTAACAATGCAATACATCTTATGCCAATGAAATGTAAAAATTCACCTCATACTCATATCAATAATATGGACAATTTGTTTTGAAACAAATATTTACTCTGAAGATGTAATAGAATATTTATTAGTGATTTTCTATTATTTTCTTGTCTCCCATGAGAAAGGGGATGGTGTATTTACTTCTTTTGTGCATGAGCGACTGTATAATTAACAACATGTATTACTAGGAATAAACAGTTTCAATTGCATTAAAAAAGCAAGATTAAGGGAAAACAATTTTATACCCTGTATGTTACACTATTTCATCAATCCATTGGACACTTGTTTCTAGAAATTTAAACTATGTCATGAAATCTTCCAGTGGGGTTTCCATATGCCTAAACTAACTGAAAGATAACTAGAGAATGTTTCTTTTACTACCAAGGGTCCAGCAATTAGGTGTGACTGTGCTTTGTTGTTTACCTTGTATCCACAAACTCAAGAGAGAAACTCGGGAGTCTTGGGAGAGTCTCCTTGCGCTTTTACTACTAAGTCCTGAATTATTTAACTCTGAATTATTTTCAGGCATGCCTTGCATTTTCTCTGTTTTAATTCAAAGCCATGTTGTTCCACATACAGGCTACACCATCATCCTTCCCATTCCTCTACCTAGACTCACTCTGCCATGAAGTAACGTATCTGAAATTTATACTTGCGGTGTAGCACTATTTTGAAAATCCACAATTTTTTTCAATATAGTGCCCACAGGTATAATTTAAGCCCCATTTTTGATAATTGGAATTGGGTAAGAACTCAATAAATATTTACTAATGAGTCTCTTCTATAGCTCATATTGCTTCCATGCTATTACATTGATTGATGGTATGGCAGAAAATGTTTCATCTTCTGGGATGCCTTTAAAATTCTTACCCTGGTTTCGTCTTTTTCTTTTGCTTTTTTGATTTTCCTGCATGATAGCAGTTGCCTTGAGATTATTTTTTTTAGCATACACTGAAACACTGGAATATTACAAGCCAAACTTTTCATAGTAGCTATTTTTTGATGATACATTTTAGAAATAGTTGTAATTTATACTTTTCTGAATTTCCTAAATTTCCACAATCTTATGACTCATTTTAAATTATAAAAGATACTTTATATCAATTTTTTAAAAAATACATGATCCTCATGACTGTGTCAATTGTCTTAGAAGGGACACTTTGTAAGCTTGGTCTCTGCCCTCCATTTAACTTTTGGGATGATTTAAATCTAAAACATTTCCCAGGATTCTCATGTGTTAGGAAAGTGATTGGATCAGCGGCTCTGTATTCGACAGTGGATTGACCCACTGAAGAGTTCAATAACTGAGTGTGCTTTCAGCACGAAGGGCCTGAATGGAGAAGGGTCACTGGGGAGGAGACTTGGAAAGGTGCATTTTTGTCCTTGCTCCTCACTGTCTGCTTACTGACTGCAATGGCCTTCTCCCACATCCTTGCACCAGGCATTTCTACCTTGCAGCCTGCTGTCACTGTTAAACTGTTGGAAGCTGTCAGTCAAATAAACTTCTCCTCCTTTAAATTGCGGGTGTCTAGTATTGTGTCCTGTCAGTGGGAAAGTGACTAGAGTAACTTTCTGTTTGTTTTTTCTGTAGGTTCCATGATTATGCTCATTCAAAAGTTGATATAGAACAGGGTATTTTTATGTAGCAGAGCACTTGGCCTCTTGTGACATTTACAATCCAATTTGATTTGCCTCATTTTCTATCTCATATTGAACATTTATGTAACAGCAAAATTCTTTGTTACTTAGGTGAGGGTTCTACTTTGATGCGAAGTCATTGTATAAAATCCCATGATTTGTTCTGTTATCTTTACACGTGTAGACACACAATTGATTTATTAGTGATATTTTTTCATTCTAGTCCTACTCAAATAAAATAACTTCTGGGATAGTAAGAGGAGCACAATCTTTTTTCTTTACAGTTTTACAACCTTCAATCTGTGTACAAGCTGTAGAAGGAGGCAAATTCAAGTGCTGTTTGAACTTAAAGTGTTTAAAATAGGCATAGGATAAGTCTTTAGCTTTGAGGAGTTTGTAGTTTTTATAGACAAGATTTACCCAAAGAATATTTAGAAGGAAATGTCATACATGCATACAATACAATTTTGTATTTTCAGCACGGATGATATGAATCAAGAATGCATATAGAAAGAGAAATCACAGAAAAAAGAGAAAACAAAGAGACAGAAGTTTCTTTAGGAGACAAGAAAAATTTATTGCTGAAGGCTATTCAGACCTTAATTGGTTAGAGAGGAGGTAGGCTAGACAGAAATCTGGGATAGTTAACACAATCATTTTTTACCAAAGTGTATTGATTCTTTTCTAGTTCTCTCCATCTGTCTACTGCTTTAATAATGAATTATCTCTGACCATATTGCAGATTGTGAATTCTTGCTATTAAATAGATAAAATATCTATAAATATTTTCCTCTCCACTTCAACGTATTTTCAAATTTTTTATTTATTCTTTCTCTCATCTTACAAATTTCAAAAGAATAAAAGGTTGCCTTTTCCACTGTTTACATTTATAAGTTGATTTAAGCTCCATTGCCTTGCTTGTTTTTTCTCCAGAAACGCAAAACTACATTTTTTGGCACATTATCTTTCCTTCCAATGAGAAAAAATTCTAATACTTTGTGTTCTTATGATGGTACTAGTGACATTTTTCATGTATTTGAGTACATGTATGAATATTTGGCAAAGAAAAAGATGAAAATGCAGTACATTTAGGAGTGGAAGGGCCATTGCTAATAAAATCTCAGAGATATTTACTGCCAAATCTTTAAACTGGGTTGCAGACAAGCTCACCCTAGATGTGAAAAAACTTTTTGACTGGGCTGACTCACATTTTCTTGAAACATTGTCCCATAATCTGTGCTGAAGTTCCGCAAAATGAACCCTTTCCATCAAAGCACCCGGAGAGTGAAAGCACAGCCAGCCCCTTTCATGCAAGGTAAGTTCACGCTAGCTAGCACAAATCATGATTCCCCTTTAACAAGTGACATATTTTGCAGCTCCGGAGACGTAAAGCTATAAATACATCTGCTGTTTTGTAAAACTTTAAAGCTCATCTTCAAGATTGCTTGAAACTGCTTTCCCTGGACATGAACTTAATTAGCCCCAAGTAAATATAATTTTCTTTGTTTTCAAATATGTCGATTTTATTCTTAGTCCATAGTCCTATCTCCTCGACTAAGCTTTTTATGTGGATTTCTTTACTTCCTGACGAATTACATAATTCTACATATATAGAATAAACATCCATGAAAGACTTCATATGTGGATTTCTCCCTAAATCTGAGCCTATTTTTATCACTATATGGATTTCTTCCTGTCCCTCTGCTTTTACATGTCAGGTAATAATTTCTCACTTGGATTTTTAAAACTTATTCAATTATATCCCTGAAGAATAAGGATAAAGTGTGCACTATTTTGTATGAGAAATTATTTCTCCAACTCTTCCTAAGTGTGATAGCTCATACTAACAATATAGTATATATTTGTTGCCTCTTGCTTGAATTCTAATTTTTTATTTTTGGTAACCATTATTCCTTGTAACTAGATGTTCCCCCACCCCCACCCCAAGTCTCACAAGCTCATGGGTGGGATTTTTCAGAGGCAGCCAGATTTAGTTATGTCATACTGGGATTAAGGGTATGTGATAATTGAATTTCTCCACTGATTGGAATTAGCACAGTTCTGAGTGTGGCTGAAAGGATGTGTTGAACACAGAAGCCTAACCCTGAGTGTGGGTGGAACCACCCAAAAAAGTTTATAACCTAGGTGGAATAAAAGAGAAAGATGGGTTTGCTGCTGCTGTTACTTGCTTTGTTTGGTGCTTCCTCCCTGCCCTGCCATGGACTGTTTCTCCTCTGGGATATCCCTCTGGCATTCCACCCTGGAACCAACTGACTATGGACTGAAACTGCTACAAATTGTGAGCCAAAATAAACCTTTCCTCCTTTAGCTTTGGGTGTTGGGTATTTTGTCTGAGCAGTGATAAAAGTAACTAAGACTTTAACTAAGAAGGGGTTAGAGCATTTTTAAAGATTTTTTTTTTCAGTCTGCTTCTGGTTAGTTTTTTTGTGCTTGATATTCTCATTGGAGTATGAATAAAAGTAGGATAAGTTAGGAAATAACATATAAGTCCTTGGATACAAACAAAGAAGCTAAATGTTCTGTTGGAAAAGTGTGACAAGAGCTGGAAAGTTGACTCTTTTCTAATTCACTTCTTGTCTTTTAGGGTAGTTATTTTTTGGAGGATGAAGGGGTGAAACAAGACACAAAGCCTGGCAAGCATAGCTCTGTTCCCATGGTGACGTGGTGACTATTCAGTGTGACCCAGAGTGCTCAGTTCTGGAGCAGATTAGTCTTTGGATGGGCATAATTTGTAAATATTAAAAATAATTAAACAGAAGCTCCTTTCTTCCCTCATATCTCTTAGATGAATTTAGAGAAAATGGGATTCACATATTTTCTGGCATATTGACAAACTGTTAATCATATTCATCACCAAACAACCTCACAAAACTCTCCAGTGCCCCAAATCTCTGCCCATGCATCACACCTATCTTCTGCTCTTTTTGCGTAGATTGGTTTAATTTACCTTTGCTGAGAATGTTCTTCTCCTCCTGCAGATCTTACCAGTGTTTTCCTCTGCTCACTGACTTTGCTTCCCCCTCAAAAATTTCCATGACTTTTAGACAAGACCAAATCTGTCTCTTGAAAATGAAATAGCACAAAAAATAAGGATAGATAAAAAGCAAAGAAATTAAAACTGTAGTTTAAGGGCATAACTACTGTCCAAGGATACAATGCTTTGTCCTTTTCAGACCCCAACCCCCGAAATTTCTTCCCAAGGATTATAAGGATAAAATAACCCTTAAATTCAGGCCCATGTTTTTCACCTGCAAAATTCTCTTCCTGTCAGGGTCTCTATCCTCAAAGAAGCAGCACTATTAAGTGGGCATTGCGTCTCTAAACTTCAAACACATGCAAATTGTTTTCATCCTAACCTATTCTACCAAACAGGTAGACTGAGAGAGAGCAGTAACACACATCCTGGATTCATCCATCCTGAAGATATTTCTAAGACCACATAAAACCCCTCAAAACCGGACCATAAGACATCCTACTCTATGAAGAACCACACTCCCCTCCGAGGATGTACTACTTTCTGCCCAGCAAACCTTTCCATGGTCCTCACAGACTCATCCTGAGATGCTTTTTTTTGACTTACATCAGTGAACTTACAGTCTACCTCATGAATGGAATGAGTAGTGATTCTCATCTCCTCTTTGACTGACTTTCTCTGACATTTGGAGATCAGAGTGTGATGGTGATGGGTTAGAAGGAATTGATTAGATTGGAAATGGCTGGTTTCTCTTTTTCCACTTGTGGGAGGAAATAACTCTATGGTCATGTTATCCTGTTGTGTCTCATCCCTCTAAGAAAGTAAGAAAAGCGTTGAAATATCCAAAAGGCCTTGAAAACTGTGTAGATGGAAAAATGAAGCCATAGCAGGAGAGAAGAACCACACCGACGTTTGTGTCCCTGGCAGATTTGCTGCTGTGTAGTGAAGCTTGAGACAAGAGTGCTATATGAAGCAGACTGTTTAGTTAGTTTTAAGAGTGAAATACTGAAATAAATCTGAAATGATCCTAGTTTGCATATTCATAGCTAGCTCCTTACATCATTATTGGAGTAGAAAATAGTTCTTTTTTTCTCTAATAGCTAATGTTCTTAAGTAGACCTTTAAAAATAAATGAAATATTTCTGGGCAGGCAAGAGGGGACAATAGGGCACAAAGCATTTCTTGGCCATACTTTACTGTAGAGTTGTTAAATCAATTCTTCAAAGAGCACCAGTTTGGAGAAGCTTTAAATTACCTTCCTGTCTGGGCTACTTATATCACTGTCTATCCTTTTTTGAAACTTTATTTTAGTTCCAAAATTAAATAGAGTAATTTTGGCTCAGGCAGTCAGGGAAGAAGGACACAGTTCCTTAAAGGAGAGGTGACTACATATCTCAGCGGCCACATTTGTACTTTAATTGATAGGAACTGAATGTGTAGAATATATCAATAAATAAAAAGGATATTGAGTGATGAGATACTACATTATTATTTAAAAATAAAACTGAAAATGCATGACATTTTAGAATCACACATTTTGGAATTTTTAGGATCAAATAATGGATTAATTACTGCCTTCTGCCTCACTTTTTTCTTACAAGGAAAATGAAGATAAAGAAGTTCAACGTTATTTAACTATATGTACCTTTGTGAAATGTTCTTTATAAAGTTACAGTATTATTTGATTTATTTTTGTTTCATCTGTAGGTTTTATTTTTAACAAAGTAATACATGCACATAAATCAAAAATTCAAATGACACTGTCAGGCTTGTAACAGAGTCAGTGATCTCTTATTCACATTTCTGCGTACTCCAGGGAATGCCTTTTTGGTATTTTTAATTACTTGCTTACATTGGCTCTTACTTTTTTAAAATCTTGACATAAGTAGAGATATCTTATTAGTAGAACTGATGAGATTTTCCCTTTGGCTATCATCTCCACATACAAATATTTCACTTTCTCTATTCTCCCAGTATAGTTATATAGATTAAAAGGCCAATGTTCAGTTGCTCCATTATTTTAGCTTTGTAAATATTAATAATTGAGTCACATAAAGTAGAGTGATTAGTTTTTTTCTGCAATGTTTTCCTGTTTTTAATAATTGTTTCTTGTTTGTGTTGCTATTTTTGCATCTATTACATAGAACTGCAAAGCTCCTCTTGAAATATCAGTTTTAAAAAGGTATCTTTCCAATTTTTTAACAATTGTGACAGAAATATTGCCTTAATTGACTCAGTTCTCCAGGACACTCTGTATCTATGCTTTTTGATATTACTCTCGTACATTGACTCTGGGCTTGATTTATTACTTGCACTGGCCATGAAGAGTATAAAAAAATTCGATACAAGAAGTAATTTGAATAGTGCTTGTCCATTTTTGTGTTCATTCCTGGAGCTTAATTTTCCCTGAAATATCATTCTAACAGTCAACACCAAATAAAACATCAACTGATTGCACGCATTAGCAAGTCTAATCAAGATTGTTTTAGGCCTAGTTCAGATTGTCAAACTGCTCAGCTTGTCAAAAGTCATGTTATGTATACTGTACTAATATTATGTGTTTTGAAAGTAATTGAGTTACAAAGTGGTTTTTACTAGACAATATGTAATCATCCAGTGATAATAGTTCTGGAGGCTTCAGTTTTGCTCGCTCTTGCTACACTGCTGCTACACCTGTATCCTAAGATGTCTTTTAACCCTGTTGGAAATTACCTCTGCCCATCTTACATTTTTTTCTGTGACTCATATTTTGTGTTTTTGATTTTCTCCATAACTGTAGTAAAGCATATCTTCCATGAGAACCTTAAGAAAAAAATTTTACATTCATTAATGTGGAAGAAAATTTCATGAGACTTCACAAGTCTGAAAAGGCAAACTTTGTTCATATTTAATTCAAAGTTTGATCAAGGTGTATATTATGAGTTAAAAGTCATTATTAAGAACTTTGAAGTTAATTTTCTCCTAAATTCTGATGTGATTAATAAGAAATAATAAGATGTCTGGCTTCCTAATTTTATAAGTTTTTACCTTTCTGGAAGATATTTAGTGCTTATTTAATTTCAAAATTCACATATTTTATGCTATATGCTTTGGAATAAGTTTTATGTGTTGTATGAAATACTTAATTGGTTGCTCCTATCTGATGAATGATGATTATCAACTTGCATTAACGTTTCCATTGCTGGGACACATTATCAGGCACTGACAACTTAGAAAAGGAGAGTTAATTTGGCTCATGGTTCAGGGGATCGGTCCATGGTTAATCAGTCCCAAGGAAGAAATACATGACAGAAGTGCATAGTGGAGCAAAGCTGCTCAGTTCATGGCAGCCAAGAGCAGAGCAGGGGAATGGTGCTGCAGAGGAACAGTCTAGTAACCTTATATAGTTCCAAGGTCATACCACCGTGACCTGTCCAGACATACCCAAGAGTGTGTGTTACTAGTCTTCTGGGCATTTCTTAATTTAATGGAATTGACTAATTAGGATTTTTAGGCATATAAATCCAGCATTTTAAATATTATTCTTTTTTTCTCTATTTTCTCTACATATTAAGAGTATATACTCCTTCCAGAAGCAGTAAAATGTTAAAAATAATGGTATAGATCCAGAAGAACAAAGGAAATCAAAAGCATAGAATGTCTCTGATATTTTTAAAGTTGAAAATCAGATAGAGAGTCATGACACTATTAGATCTATTTCCTCTCTTTGGAGCCCTTACTTTAATATGGTAGACCTTCTGGATTGATCCTTTATTTTACTTGAGATTTCCATACTTTTGTTTTCTTTTCTAGGAAAGTTTTTGACATTACATTTCAACCTCTTCATTGTGTTTAAAATATTGTGTTATTGTCAGTCTCTAAGATCTCTTTCTTGCTTTCTGAATATTTCTTTTTAAAATATTGTTGTTGATAGATGCTTAACACCTTTTAGCTCCCTGAAGACATTAAAGTTTATAAAATGTTTTTTGTCTCCCTCCTTCCATTGTCTTTTTACCCCTAATTTTCTTCAATTCTCTTCATTTTTCTCAAGTTTCTGCGTTTTCTGTTGGAGACATTCCTTGACTCTTTGATGACCCTTGAATGCTCATTCATATTTAGACTTCCACACACACGAAAAATAAACTAGATAGAAAACCAAATACCTGAGTATATACAGCTCATTTTAAGTTTTCCTGAAAGGTGGTAAGATCAAGGCAAGTTGATACACGATAATCTCAGCTGCTAGTATCTACCTATTTTTTCTGTGGGGTTTATTTTCTGTGGAGAAAACTTTTAGTTTTGTGACTAGAAATTATAAATCTGGCATCTAATGGTTTGGAACAAGCAAGGTTGAGGAGTTGAAAGTTTCAGGGTTTAATGTCCAGACTTTCACATGATCCTTTTGTCTTTGATAGATCCTTAGTACCCTCTGACCCCTTAACCACCAGTCCCAACTCTGGCTAATGTTACAGAATCCATGTTTTCTCTCATGCAACTCCATGAAAGAACACTTTTGTCAGGTGGGAAAACGATGGTTTATGACTTCAGAGCCTAAAAAAGTTTTGAGTATAACTGCCCCTCACACTGATGTGTAGTCCCGACACAACTTAGATTTTTGTTCAGTTCTCAACTTCTATGGTTCAGTGTGGCTCATCAAACAGATTCTCATCAGTCCTCTTCCTTTGCTAGTGGCCTCTGACCTACTGAGTCAGTTATCATCGCTGTCTGTCTGCTTTCAACTTTAAAAATACTGAATGTATTCTACATTTCCTACCACCCATTTCCATTTCTCTTCTTCCTGATCTATACCATTTTTTACTACCATTTTCCTGGAATTTGAGGAAGGGCTATATATGTTTAATGATCTATATTTAATTATTAAAAACCGTAATGATTTTATACTTCAAAGTCTATAAAAATTTGTATAATTATGTTATAATTCCCATTATTATAGTGAAACAGAGTCAGACTAAAATTATCTTAAATACTTATTTAGAATAGCACAGAGCTCAGGAATAGCTAATTATTCATCTGAAATTATAAAATAATATTAAATATTACTTTAAATAATACACTTTTGTGTGTCATAGGAGCAGTAAAATTGGATATTTCATTTGTCTTTGAAAATATATATTTCACATATATATGTGTATGCATATGTGTATATATGAGTTAGGATGAATTAATTCTAGGAAAACAAATGCAGAAAAAGCTTACCTTTAAATAAAGTGTAACTTACCTTTAAAATGAAAATATAGTACCTTATTCTGCAAATTTTATTTCCTAACAAATTTGGGAGTAGTGACTATTTTAACCTACTTTTATCCCTGTAAATAATGTTTTCTCTGCACCTAAGTTAATGAGGCAAAGTTTGGTAATCTGCTCATTAAAATTCTAAAAATAGAATGTGATAAATGTGGTGTCAGAATTCTTAGGCAAGGGGACAACCCGCAAAGCTAATGGTGATCAGTGCCCAATGCTGACACTGTGACACAGCGTATTCATTTAATGGAACTCTTACCAGCTAATTACTACCTTTCCTTGAATTAGAATTATTAAACTTTCAGTAAAAAAAACTGCAGCAATGTTGATCTTTGTTTATTACTATTAGTTATTTGCTTAATTTCTTGGATGTCCTGACGTGGACTTCAAATTGCAAAACTATGAAAAACTCCCATAATAAATTAAAAAATTAATTTCCTCATAAAAATTCATTGTGAAGGAGTATCCTAAGAAAAGCATGAATTATTTGCAAAGAATTCAGTGTAGTAACAGTGCCAGTGACTTTTGCTGCACAATCCTGACTTTTATGAGTTCTATGAATTGACTGCAATTTCAACCTTAGAAGTTGCTTCTTTTAAATGCTATGCACAGTGATCAGGTAAATGTAAATTTAATTGTAGCTTGAACACCATGTCTACTATGTATTAGGTGTACGACTGGGAGAATTAGTCATTCTAATATCTATGTATTCATCTGTGATGTGGCGATGATAAAATATCACCTACTTGCTAAGAAATGAAGTCTACATGTGTCTAATAAAGCTCAGAGTCCAGCGCTGGGTATGATGCACATGGTCACTATTGGTTCTCCATCCATGAAGAAACATGAAATATAGACAAAGTTCCTGGCAATATTAATTTTAAGAGCAGAAGATTTAATTGACCTGAATCATAAATCCACATAATCCAATATGTAATGAATTCCAGCTTGACTCCAGCTTTCTACTGGGAAGTGAATAATATTTTTGTAAAGTTATTACTATTTAAATCAATAATTCTCACCAGTTAGTAGAGTGAAGGTGTATGTGTCAGAAACAACTAAAGAGAAATTTCAACCTTTATCCTTTACATTTTCAGCTCAAGAGATTCTGACATTCATTATCCCCAGTCAAAAATACACTACTTCTGGCTTATGAAGTAGAATTCTGAAACCCAATCTTTTAAGACTTTCTGAAATCACATGTAAAGCATCAGACTTCCCTTCAATTATGTTGGGATGAGTGACAGAAATCTTTTCCATGATTTATGACACTTGTTAGCTTTATAAATAGGTACTTGAATATTTTTTGTATATATATCCTAGAACCACAAAGCTGCAAAATACGGGCAGACATGTCAGTGCAGAAAAAAGTAAGTGTTTCTTTTAAACTGAACATGACAGTTAATGAAAAAAAAATGTCTTTTCACAATGTAAAGATAGTGCCAAAATATTAAAATAAAAAATGTGATCAAAATATATAGTGAAAGTTTAAACTAAAGCATATGTTACAGTAAAAGACACAGTCAATTAATCCTCCTAAAATACTCCCCCTCCCTTGGAATACAGTTAGTATTCTAGTGACTTTTTAAAATAATTCTGGAAATACTCTTTCATGAACGTCTTTAGATGTATCCAAAAATACTTGAATTCCACTGCTGAGCACCATTCAGTGAAAAGACAAACTCATAAAAACATCTCACTGTGGCCTCATCTACTTTATTCACTGGTTCCAGTGCCTTGAAACTTCTAGCTGTTCCGCAAAAATGACAGTGACCAGAAACTAAAGACATCCACTAAAGAGAAGTTCCAGAAGTGTTTCAAAAAGTCTCAACAACAAGAGGTAAAGGTGTTTGAAGTGTGTGTGGGGGAATGAATGACAGTGTGTCATTCACGATAATATACATTTTAAAAATTTAAGCAGTCACCATATTATTTGGTAGTACTTCATAAATTTAGTCCTTTAGTCAATGGGTAAATCAAAATTTCAGGATTAAAATTGATTTTTGCCACTGCTGCTACTATGCAAAACATTTACTGAGTCATTACTTTGTTTAAAATATTATGTTGAACTTTATCTGCAGTTCTTCTAATCCTTGTAACCATGTGAAGGTTCCTCTTAGGGAAAATTCAGTATAGCAATTCATTTGATACTTAAATTATACCACTATCCCCACATAATCTCTGATCTATGTTAGAAAGTACATATTCAAACCTGAATGAGATAAGCTGTCTCAACCTGTAATTTTTACCTGTGGGCCCTGGTCCTACCTTATTAAATTATGAAGATTATTTTTAATCTTTATTTCATTGAGATATTTTAAATATTGGAGATAATTTTCTTCCTTGTTTTCCAGATTAAAATTTTTATTTTTAACTAGAAATAATTATATTTTGACTCTCCCTGTCACTCTGGTATCTATCTTCTTAATACACTTTATTCTTTCTATTTTTCTTTCATAGATGTTACCTGAAACTGACCATAACACGGTTCTATCCAGGAATTATCTATCACCTTTCTGGTGCTGGACTTAGCTCTGCTTTCTAAATGGTTGCCATGTCAGCTCTTTTGAGCTCTGTGCCACACACGCATCAGGGTTCTGTCATTCGTATTGTCCTTCCTCTCCTGCTTTGTTAAAATTTACAGGCATAAAATGTGGAGATACATATTTGTGATACCAGCATTTCCAATTTAAGTATAGTTGCTTATCCTTTGTGCAAACTTTAGGGACCGAGGAATGCTGCTATTTAAAAATTTTAAAAATGATTTATACTTGCTTTGCAGAATGTACTCAGAGACAGAAGATCTGATGCTTACTCCTGCCATGATTGACATCTTCATTCAGCTCTTAGCAATTTGAGAACTGGTTGAAGTGCAGCTAAAAAAAATTTAAAAAGATAAACAAAGCCATGAAAATTAAAAATCACTGCTCTAATTTTACTTATATTCCATAAGAAAACTGAAATGTTATTTTAATCAAATTGTGTAAATTATTTTTTAAAAAAACCATGACATATACAAGTACATATACATAAATGAATTCTTAATTTTCAGGATTCATCGCAAAGATTCTTGTGACCGGTATGTGCATGTAGGTAATAGATAATGTTGGCAAAGGGCCATTTGTATGGCTGTGTGAAAATACAGTCTATTTAAAAATATTCCCAAAGTTTAAGTAACTTTTGTCATTTTTCTCTTTAACAATTTACTCAGTGATTATAAAAGAAAATAAAGAACCAACCAAATACGATCTTCCTTTGTAGAAGCAATCAAATAACTACAAAGAAAATGCTTTATAAAAGCCTTATTTTTCTTTTGTAAAACTATATACTTTGGACATAATTGGACATTTCAACTTGGTCTTTGACTTTCTCCACTGCCATTTTAAAGAAAATGGAATTTCTAAAAAGAAAACGTAACCCTGGGATTTGTTTTCCCTCTATCTGCCCAAAATATTTATAATGGTTGAATGAAATGTATTTATATCATAGGTGATACATTTTCCTCTTAATAGATTTACTTTCCTTGGAGGATCTCTGCTTTTATATTCTTTCTTTCAAGATGATATAGTAAGCTAACAATAAGGCCTTTTGAATGTATTTTTTCCTCTTCTGCATTATACTGAATTTCTTATGTGATTCCATAGTTCATTTTGGCTCTGTGCAAAAGAATGTCTTTCATGATTACTTCCTGACATAGACAAAATGTTTGCTAAGTGCTCTTTCTGTAACTTTGGAATTGTTAAAAATATCCTTTATGTAAATCTAAATCCAAACACATAGAAATAGTAATCAGAATTATTCAAAGCTCATTGTTTTACTTTCTTATGTTTTCTTATTTCTTCTTCTGTGCCAATGTGCATTTAGCTCTTAGAGTTATCTTCTAGTTTATTTAGGTAGCATGAAAATCAATGTTTGGAAAATTGAGAACAGGTCAATGCCTTTTCTCAGTTGTCTCAATGTTGTTTATTTTTATTACTGTAGGTAAGAGACCAGGAAAATTGCTTTAGATATTAACAAGTAAGAAAAAGAGGTGAATAGTGTCCATGTTAGAATGTTCAAGACTTGGCTTTAACTGTCATTATTTTTCTTTTCTTTGACATGTTTACCTTGGATTTTCTGTTTGGCAAGCTACTTCATCTAATTTTCCGTATTGAGTAACCATGTAAAAAGGAATTTGTTGGAAGTTGTAGTTTTGCACATCTTTCTAGAAGAATAGTCAGACAAGACAATTTTACTTTGATCCTCTTTCTCCTCTGAGTGGTCAAGTGCAGATTATGTGCAATTCTCAAAGTGTTTATAAACTAAAAACCAAAGCTTCCATTCATTAATTCATTTATTTAGTTAGGAAACATGTATTGAAAACACGTCTACCATGTACAAAGAAAAAGAGATAAAATCAATATCTTAAAAAAGGATATGCTCAGGAACTTGTAGTCTGTTAGTGGAGACAGAGATAGAAACAAATAATTTAAAAATATTTTAGTAATTTTGGTCACTGATATGTATTAAAGTACTTATGAGGAAAATAAAGATAAATACTTAGCCCATCACTGAAAAACTAGCGAGAGTCTCTTGGGATATATAGTATTGGAACTGGCCCTTTGATGTTAATTAGTAATTGGACATAGTAGGTGGCCAGGAGTTTCTGGCCTCAAAGCAATCTAGACCAAGAGTTTAAAGTATAAAATAGCCTTTAGAGTTAAGCAATTTAAAGCCCTATATGCTATTGTATCAAAAAATGTCAGCCAGAGAATTATGAGTGATAAAGCTAGAGTAGTAGCCAAAATGTCATAAAACAGAGAACTTTATAAGTGGTTTTAAGAATTTCAGAACTTATCCATAGATTTAAGAAGCAATTGATGTTCAACTAGAGGAGAAAAAGTCATGTGTATTCACAAATGGAGTCTTTTTTGGGCCAGGGTTGCAGCTCAGTGGTACAAGTGTGTAGAGAACAAGCACAACGTCCTGAGTTTGATTCCTGAGATACAAACAAACAAACAAAATTAGAAATAGGGTTTTTGAAAGGTGACTCAATTATGAGAGCACTCATCAGTTGCTTAATCTATTGATGACTTCATAATTGAATATGCTGGTAGGAGGTGGAGCCTGGAAGGGGGAGGGGTCAACAGGGGTGTGACCTGGAAGGATATAGTCCTGTCCTTAATTCCTCCTCTGTCTTCTATGCAATTTAGGCTGACCTCAAACTCATGGCAATCCTCTTGCTTCAGCCTCTCAAGTGCTGGTATGACAGGCATGTGCCAGCACACCCTTTTGGCTGCCAAGATATGAGCAGCCTTCCTTCCAATGCCCTTCTTACCATGATATTTCTGTCTTGGAAGCAACCAACTGACTGTTTTGAAAATTATGAGACAAAGTAAATCTCTCTTTCTTTAAGTTCAAGTGTTAAGTATTTTGTCTTAGTGTCAGGAAAGTGACTAATAGAGAAAGTTAATACCAGGCATGAGGTTATTGCTGTAACTTAGTTTACCAAATAATTCAGAAACCTTTGACACTGGCTTGTGGAAGGAGTTTGGGAAGATTTGGAGATCTCTTCTAGAAAAGCCTTGGAATGCTGTAAGCAGATCTTGGTAGCAGTTCTGGTCAGAGCTCAGAAGACCAGAATGCTGATAGGAATGCAATAGTAAAGCCCAGGAAGGGGGTTTCAGATGAAACAAATATTTTATTGGAAGGTGAACTAGAGATCATCCTTGTTATGGTCTGGCAGAAAATTTGTCTATGTTTTGCCCACGTCCTGGTCTTTGCAGGAGGCTATAATTAGAGGTGGTGAGCTAATTAGTCTGCTCTAGGAAATTTCAAGATGACCTAGTGTTCATGGTGTGGGATGGGTAACACATTTAGCTAGATATATACTGAGAACTAGGATTAAAAAGCAGAGACAAAGGAAGCTTGCATACAGTTGTTCCAAGAAGAGGATAGTTACTAAAAAGCTGATCTTTGAGAAGTCTAGTACTTCACCTAAGAACAATCAGAAAGGTATATTAAGTGCATATAAGGAAATAGACCTCATCTATAACAAGTTCAAGGGTAGGAAAGCATGAAGTTGATCATTGGAAAATCTTGATTTAAAAGGGGAGCCCCACAGAACACTGCTGATTCAGAGCTACCAAAGGAAGTTTATCTCTGGGTTCAGTCATCCATGCAATCAGAGGCAGCTATCACCATCCTCCAATGGGGCTGTGAAGGCTGCAACTGATAAGGCCATGGGAGCAGCCTGCCCAATCTCTTTGGAGCCCACATTTTCCCTTGAACTACCCTGTGTACTAGATATGGAGCCTCAAGATTCAGTATTTGCCTCTGCTGGTTTTCAGTCTTACTATGGTCTGATTCTTTTATGGTCTCCTATTGATCCCTTTTGGAATAGGAATGTTTACAAGAATGCACAGAAAAGAATTTGCTTTGAGGCTCAGAGGAGACTTTGGACTTGGACATTTTGGCAGTGCTAGAACTGTTAAGACTTTGGTGTCTTTGAAAGATACACTAAATGCATTTTGCATAAATGAGATGAACATGAAACCTTTTGGGGATAGGGGCAGAATGTTATGACTTAGATCTTAAATGTTCCCCCAAAAGTCTCATGTATTCAGAAGTGGGGCTTTTGATAGTCAGTTGTTTCATGGAGATGCTATGCTCATCAGTGAATTAATGCATTAACGGGTTCACAGCTGAATGAGCTGCTGAGAGGTGGAATCTGGTGTGGGGAGGGGCCACTGAGAGCATGATTTGGAATGGTGTGCTTTTTAATTTTTAAAAGCTTCAAGATACTTTAATTTTTCTTTAGTCTTTATTATATGTTAGTGCATATTTACAATATAGAATGATCACATTTCTACTGGGGAGTTGGTAAATGTTGTAACACATCATTTTTTTTCATCCCCTCCTATTTCTTCCTCCCCACTTCCTATATCTCAACTCCTTCCCATTTGAGAATGTCTCCTTACCTCCTATTGAGTATCTTTTATTTTGTTCTTTATTTAAATTTTAGGTTTCTCATACAAAAGAAATCATGCAATATTTAAGTTTGAGTATCAAATTTACTTCACCTAACATTATGGCCTCAGATACATCTATTTCCTACAAATGACTCGGGTTTATCCTTCTTTATGAAAGAATAGTACTCCACTGTATGCTAATCCCACACCTTCTTGTCCATTTATCTATTAATGAAAATATAAACAACTTTTAAGATTTAGTCATTATGAATTGTGCTTCCATAAACTTGAGTATGTATCTGTCACTGTAATATGTCTTTAACTCTTTTGGGAATGTACTTAGAAGGGGAATAACTGGGTTGAATGGAATTTCTAGTTTTAGTTTTCTGAGGACTCACCACAGTGATTTCCATGATGGTTGTGCCAGTTTCCATTCCCATCAACGATACAGAAGGGTTTCTTTTTCCCTTCAGCCTCACCAGCATTTGTTGTTATTTTAAATTTTGATAATAGCTATTCCTTCTGGAGTAAAGTAGAATCTTAGTGTTGTTTTAATTTGCATTTCTCTGATGGTTACCAATGTTGAACATTTTTTTTCATTTATTTGTTGGCCATTTGTATTTCTTCTAAAAATTGTCTATTCATTTAAATCGATCAGTTTTATTGGGTCTTTTATTTGGAGGGAGTCTAATTTTTGGGTTTTTTTTATATATTATAGATGTTGTCCTTTGGAAGGGTATATTATTGTTTCTGTCTCCTCCCTTCTGTATCTCTGCTTCCCCCCTGCCATAGGTTAACCAGCTTTTCTTTGCTAGCTCTTTCTACCATGACATTTCTCACTTGGAGGCAGCCAAATATGGATGGAATCTTCTGAAGGCTGAACTTGTCCTCCTCCAAACCATGATATGGGGGTATTTTGGCCCAGTGGTGGTTAGGCAACTAAGAGAAACTTTGCCTGTTAGGTGTAGAAGGGACTTGAGAGAAACTGGAGAGTAGTAAGGACAACATTTAGATCACCTCACTACTAACTATTGTGAGCTTTGGGGGTGCTATTTTTAAATTAAATTTATTAGGCAATTTCTTTATGTCAAACAATAGCCTCACTCTCAAGAATAAAAAGTTAAGCACAATCAAACAACTCTCATGACTATTAGAATACAGTGAGGGAAAAATGGTTACTGCAAAGATCAGAAACTGGTAAACTATGATTATTGGGCCACATTTGGCCTTTGACTTTATTGTGGATTGAATTGTGTCTTTCAAAAAGAATATGTTGAAGTCTTAATCTGCAGTACCTTTGTATGTGAGTTTATTTTGAATTTTTTAAAAAGATAATCAAATTTAAAATAAGTCTATTAGGGTGCCCTCAAAGTCAATATGAATGGTGAGCTTGTAAAAAGAGGAAACAGATATAGAAATAGTCAAGCACAGTAGAAAACTATGTGTGGATACAAAAAGTAGGGATTCTTATGTACCTGGAATGACACTTCTATAAGTCAAAAAGTGATAATTACTGTTAAACACAAGAAGTTTGAAGAAACATGGGACAATTTTTCTCTAGCTTTCTCTGACAGAGAACATGGCCCTGCTGATACCTTGATTGTGAACTTCTAACCTTCACAACAGTGAGGGAGGAAAGAAAAAAAAAACTTTTGTCATTTTGAGAAACCAGTTTTCTTTTTCTTTTGTATTTTGTTATGCCAGGTGCAGAAAACTACTACAGTTGATTTTCTAAAATAAGTTGCATCAGAACACAGTCACATCTGTTTTTTGTTATTCTGTTCTATCTACTTAGCTGTTAAGTAGATATATCTACAGATGGAGGGGAAAGTGGGAGTATTGAGATGATAAAGACACATTTGACAAAATTCAAAGCATTATTGGATGTTAACTTGCAAAAGTGGTAGAAGAAGGATTCCAAGCATAGAGAATAATGTGCTCTCCCAAGGGAAAGCTGAGGAAAATGCTTTTATGGAAAAATTTTGTTTAGGATTAGATCCCAGGGATCAGAAGTGAGGGACTAGGTAAGTGAAACAAAGGCCAAGAAAAGAACACTGTAAAGATGCATTATGTTGTTGGTGATATTGGGGACAGCTACTATGTTTTGCAATACCAAAACTTTCTCAAAATGAAAATCTCACAATTTTCCCTATAAATCTTCAAAGGTTGACATCAGAGAAAAGCCAAGACACAAAATGGGAGGCACCCAAGTTTAGATTCTGTCAGACATCCCTTGGGAAGCTGATCAAAGCATGAGTTGACTTAGCTAGTGCATTAGACATCATGAGGAACGAAGTGAGGGAGAAGTGGTACCTGAACACAGCATCGTATTAAAAAAGACCTATGGGTAGAGGGAATGGGGTATCAAGGTGGTCTTCTGAAAAGGGTTGTTAGTAAGGCTATAATGGCAGAAAGTAAGGTTGAGATCAGAAGCAATTGTGACTGGAAGAAAAATGAGGCTGAAAAGTTAGGTGGATGCCAAAGAACATAGTCTTCTGTAATTGTGCTGAGAACTTTGTTCTTTACCTTAAGACAAATATCAAGCCAGCAAAGGATCATAACCAAGAGGCGAAACCTAGAAAGTGTTAATTTTGGAGAGTCACCATTAGCTTCAAATATATCTGGATCCAGGTAACCCTGATTACAGGAAGCCTATTATGAGGAATGGATTAGAAAAGGGAAATCTTGAACAGGGCAAAACTTTTAAAAAGTTGTCGAAGTGGTCTGTTGATGAAAGGTGGCAGTTTGGACTGTAGTGATCGGAGTGAAGAGGTAGAAAAGTAAACTCTAGAGCTCTTTAGTGTGTAGTATGAAAAATGATGGTGCTTGGTAAAGGATGAGATATTGGGGAAGTTGTAGTAGTTAAAGAAGGATATGTCAAGCCTGGTGTGCAACTATTCATCTTGTAGAAATTGATGAACGTTGGTGCGAGTCCTTGACAAGTAGACTACAAGAAGAACCAGATTTAATATAGAAGCTCAAGATACATTTAAGATATCTAAATCACTATGTCAACCAGGCATATAAATTCAGTGCTTAGAACAGAATGGTCTGAAAAGAGAAATGTGGAATATTTCTGCGTAAGGAAAATGATCAAAGCTGAAATTTACTAAATGATTAAACTTGACATTCACTAGAGTATATAATGAAAACAGAAGTCTTAAAAGAGTTCTTGAGACATGCTGGTACTTATGACCAGGAAAAAAACTTTACAAAATAATCTTTAAAAAAGCAAACAAAAACGGTGTGGGCAGAGAAAACAAATACATGAAATATTTATGAGTTAAAAATTGGGTACAGAATTTGATTGAAGATGGGGTGAGCCTGACCAGGAAAGGAAGAATGACTACGGCTTTCTAGTTTGCATGAATGGCTAGATAATGGCTAAGACAAAAAGAGGTTTGAATTGCGAACATTGGAATTTTAAGTAACCAAGACATTTACACACATGCATTTAGAAATGCTATTGCTAAAATAAGTTTTTGGATAAAGCCTTTTCAAGGCACCGAGCATGAAGTTACTTACCAAATTTTCTGAGTCCAATGAAACAGAGCCACCACATAGACAGCTTACATGGATTAGATTTATTACTTGCAGACAGGCACCAAGGGACAACAGAAGTTCGGCATTCTTGTGAACTTGTCCCAAGGCATCAGATATCTGCCCAAGGATGAATTGTGGACTGTTTATGCCTTGTTTTCACCATTACCAAGTATCGGGGACCTGGCCTAGAACCCTAATCTCCCAAACGAATGTATGGCAAAAGCTTAAATAAATGAGACAAGTGGTATGATTTTAGGGCTCCTGGAGGATCAAAACCCTCTTCAGAGTTCTTGACTCTGAGGCTATGATGAGAGCTAAGACAAAGAACTTCTCTGTGTAGCCTGTATTTATTTCCATTACAAACAAAGAGAGGGGGATACTGAGGAAAGCAGGGGAATGAGGAGGACCTTGGGAGTCACTTCGAGGACTTCTCCAAGTAGCAAATTGTGCCAATTTTAGGAGAACCGTCTTATCTCCACGATGACATTTATGGTGGGAATGAGATGCCTGCAGGTGTGAGATGTCTGCAGTTGCAGTCTCTATCTACTTAATTGATCCTGGAGTCAAATGTCTTCAGCTGCAGCCTTATCTTGCCCTTTGAGGTATCTCTGACCTCATCGGCCACTACAGGCCTCAGCCAGGACCAGTGACTCATAGAGGTTCACTTACTATGAATCAGCCCCCATTGCCAGGCAAGAGGCCTAGGCCTAAGACAGGCTCACAGATAAACATAGAAAGCCAATTAGTTAATTTTAAATCCTGCTTAGAGCTACCTCCTAGTGGTCTCCAACAACAGAGGTGTCTTAAAAGGCTACCAGGTCATATCACTCACACTGAATCTGAAGGAGACTCCAAGAGGGAAACGGAAAGAGAGCCTGAATTGCTTTACCCAGTCTCTTCCTCTCTCAGGATGTTGCATTCCCAGCGCCTTCTACAGTTCTTGAAATCTTCAAGCATGAACAAGGAGAGAACTTTTTCTGTTCAAAGCCACCTGAAGAATTCCCTATATTTACTTTTACACTAAGCATTTCATTTATATCAATGCATTTTAAATGTCAGAGAGATGATACTATTCCCTCCATTCTAAACATGAGGTAATAGAGGCTTAGAGTAATTTGCCATGAATCACAGAGCTGCTGAGTCATGGAACCAGAATGTAAACTTACATAGCCTCTGAGCTGTGTTTTCTGTGAACCACTATGTTGAACTGATTTACTGTATAAATCTAAAGTAAAGGCAGAACACAAAATGGAATATGAATTCAACAGTAACCAGTATAGATTGGTGTTAATTCATGAAATAGAAAGAGGAAGTGTACATAGAGAGAAAATACTGATAGGGCAAGGGTGGGACAATGACTACAAAGGATATTTATGCAGATGGCACAGGCAGTGGTGGCAAACCTATGGCATGCATGCTGTAGCAGGCTGTTTGTGTCATTGAAAGCTCTAAATGGTTTGCCGTCATTGGCATAGAGTAATTGATTAACAAGTGACAGAATATAGATTATTGAAAGAGAACAAGAAAAACCAGAATAGTGAATCGCTGTGATGTTTAAGCCTAATTGGGTCTACTTGATTGGTTTAGAGCTGTGTAGGAGATTAGAGAAGAATGAGTTTGGGTATGTCCTAGTGCATCATGGAGGCATGACCTTGGGGTCTATACCTGGCCCTTCACCAGCCCCATCTTCTCTTCTACCCCATTTCTGGCCACCACGAGTCAAACAGCTTTGCCCTCTCTGCCCTTCTACCTTGATGCTTCTGCCTTAGAGCCAGCTGACCATGGATGCAATACCCTTAAAAGTTGAGCCAAATTAAACTTTTCTCTTTGAAATTGTGAGTTTCAGGTACTGTGTCTGTGGCATAGGGAAGCTGGATAATACAATCCCAGAAATGAAAGTCACAAAGAATATTTGTAAGATCATGACCAAGTAGCAAATACCATTAGCAAGGTCCACTAGGGTTAAGATGACTATATCCATGGTACACGGGAATCATGACACCCATAGTGACTTGACAAAGTGCTGCTTTAGCAGTGTGATTGCAATAGAATCTGAATTACTGGAGTTTGCTAAATTAATAAAAGGTGTGAGGATAGAAATAACAAAAGTGCTTCCATTTTTTAGATATTTGTATGAGGAGGCAAACAGACTGTTCAGCACCACAAAGAGCGCACATGGCTGAGAGATAATTTTGACGGTTCAATAGAGATTTGGATATGCTTATAGGTTGCAAAAGAAACAGCTGGAGATGGAACAGTCCTGATGAGACAAATCTCTGGGGGGAAAAATACATGGGAGGCTTTGATATCAAAGGATGCGGTGAATGAACCATGCTAGAATGCAGCTAATTGCATCATTCTCTTACATTTTTCTCTGAAGAGCAGCAGTAAAGCTGGCAGCGATATAGATTTATTTAAAAGTTAAAATGGACAGAGAATTAGGTTATGATTTTGAGATTGTCTGATAAAAATGAAGCAGCTTGAGGCTGGGATGGGTTGAGAGGTGAGGTACATTTCCAGACGAGGCGAATGGAAAGACAGAGATCGACACAGACTAAGTAAAATGGACGATGGGCATAAATAAGATTGTAGTTGAAACATTGCCATTTTACTGGTGCTAGCCTATATTTTAGTTAGTCCTAATCTATGTAGCAACATCCAGTAACATAGACGATATTTGGTGAACAATGGAATTTTTCTTTTTCTTTTTTTGAGACAGGGTCTCACTATGTAGTGCAGGCTAATTTTGAACTCACTATGTAGTCGAAACTGACCTTGAACTCACTGTGATCCTCCTGCCTCAGCCTCCCAAGTGCTGGGATTATAGGCATGCACTACCACATCGGGCTTGGAATTGTATTGTTGATTCAAAAGTTCCTTGGTGAAGTTTTCATAAAAGGCATAAATAAAAGAATAACACTTTAAGAGAATCCAAGATACTGTGATAAGTTAGCTCAAATGTTCACTCACAGATTTCAATGTAAAAAAAACTGAAAGAAGAGCCTACTGGGTATGTATGACTTGGATAAAAACCTAATAATGTAGAGATGAAATATTTCTGCATTTGACAAACAAGATTATTTTATGATATAGTTGTACAACTGGAGGTATAATGAGGGAATATGGGATGTTAGAGTGGGATTTTTTTCAGTGCATTACTTCTGGGCATTAATTAGATGAACGATATAGGCATGAGTAACAGGAGGAATAACAGTTGACTGAGAACTTCTGGTTTAGTAGCTAGGTCAAAGTATCCAGGCTTTAACAGTTAGGCTTAGGCTGTTATTTGGAAGCTTTTGTTTCCCAGGAGATCATTATAAACCACCTAGTATAATTCTGATAAAGAGATCACCTTTCTCTCAATCAGATGATGATACTTTTCTGAAAACACTTCACTATTTATTCAAGAATCCTTAGAAAGAAGAGCAACAACAAAGATTCTGATTTTTAAATATGAGATAAAACTGGGTTATATTTTTGTAACCAGCATGCTAGGATAAGTAAGAGAACTATAGTCAGATAATAAGCAGATTACCAAATTTGGTCAGTATGAAGAATGATATGTGATTAAATTTAAAAAATACAAGCTATCAAAAATAGTGCTCTCATATTAAACAACTTGACTAGATGCATCACCTAAAGATAAAAATTTAACATGACATATAAGCATCTAACTCTGTAAGAATATGCATTTTACATTTATTTTAATTTAAATCACAGCTCAACTCCTCAGCTCAATAGCTGTCTGACCTTGAGCAAATTAATTAATCCTATAAATTGCAAATTCCTAAATTATTGAATAAGAATAATACCTATTTAAAAATTGCTGTCAGAATTAGAATAATGATGCCCATCACATATCACACACTTAACACACTGTACTTATTCAATTTTTAAAATTGGAAATACTTAAAGAAATGGCTCTAAGGGATGACTTGAAGTGTAGTACATGTACAACATTTTTTTCCTATTTGTTTCTGGACTAAGATGATTAATTTACTAAATCCTACCTACAAATGGTGCATATAGAGACTTGAGCCTCTCTTCTAAAGTTTATTTATCCTGAAGTCCCTTAAAGCCTCAAACATAATTGAATAAACTTTTGAAATTGTTTTGTCATGTTGATAAAATGACTGAGTGTTTACTGTACAATAGGAAAGTACTGAGATGCCTCTTCGCACAGGACAATTGGGCTGGGGTCTCCAGTGTGGAGGGTCCAATGGTGTTTCTCAAAATAACTAGAGTATCTCTCCACATCCTAGTTCCTTCTGGTATAAATCAAGACTATACTCTATATT
Source organism: Dasyprocta punctata (assembly GCA_004363535.1). NCBI lineage: Eukaryota > Metazoa > Chordata > Mammalia > Rodentia > Dasyproctidae > Dasyprocta > Dasyprocta punctata. The sequence goes on along the minus strand of RJWM01004651.1, from coordinate 11,636 downwards.
TGAACAGTGCACAGTAATCTGGCTGCATGTAGACTTAGATATTTTCTCTCTTTCTTCCAAGATTCTCTTTCCAGAAACCAATCTTCTGTTTCTTGATCATGAAAGCAGGCAGTCTGTTGTTCAGTGGTTTTATATGAGACAAGTTTGATTTGTTACTAAAAATGGTTCTCCTTTGGAGACTAACATATATTTATTTTACTTCCTTGTGTATAATTCTGTCAAATTTCAGACGTGGTAAGTACAAATGCCTATTTAGATACCCTGAGAAGAAAGGAATAGTGTTTTCCTCTTTTAATTTTGTTTTGATATGCCTCCACATTTCATGAATAAATGAAGGAATTTATGGATACTGTCTTGCTGAAGGAGAAAATCAACAAATCAGGTCTTTAGTGGAATGCCATCAATAAAAAGGCAGCATTAGGGTTCACGTTCCAAAATCCCAATTAAGGTTTCTTACATTTCTTCCCAAGCATCCTGTTTTGCTCCAAAACATTGAAAGATAAATGTGTCACAGACAGAATTATTTTCCTCTTTTTTATTTATTGATACATTATTGATGTTTATTTTCTCTCCTGATTTTTTCTGCCTTATAATTTACCAGTAAACATAAATGTATAAGAAAAGAAAAGCATCTTAGATACCTTTCCATAGCTCAATATTAGGAAAACAAAAAGAAGAGTAGGTAAGTCTGAACAGGTTTGTTGAACAGCCTACATTGAAAGGACAATGTGACTATTTCTCATGGCATTTGGAGGTGGAAATTCTTCTCAAACTTGCTCCATCCTTGGGTGGCATTCCATTTAAGTGTGAAATGAATGTTCATTGCAATTTAGGAAGGAAACTAATCGTATCAAACCATTGAAAACAGAAAGTTTCAACCAGAGATCAACCAGAAAGTACCTTGAGTATGTAGGCTAGTTAAAATTTAAAGTAGAATTTTATATTTGGATAAACATTTCAGTCTTTTAGTGGGATGGTCTCAAAATTCTCCCAAATCAAAGCTAAGGACAACACTTGAATGGAAATGGATTAATACTCTTGGGTAGGATGAGAAGGAAAAGTAGAGTGTGGAATCTTAGAGACGAGTCCTCTTGCAGACAGCTGTATCATCCTGAGGAGAAATCATCTGGGGCCAATAGCGGTGAATAACCAGGGTGCACTAATAATGGCTCTGAGGAAGAGACAGATTCCATGACTGCTATCTGAAAATGATGATTTGACTTGTATCTCATTTTTTCCAAAACATTGGGAATAGTACAGAAAGGAAAGGAGCTAGATGGTATAATGTGTTTGAGCAATGCAAGAAGAACCTAATCCTGGGAAAAATAGTAGTCTTTATGATTCTTTGATAATTATTTTAAAAGTAAGTTCCTGTGTATTTTACACCTGATTTTCAGGTAGAGTTAATCCTATTAGTAACAGAAATATACAAAAAGCCCCAAAATTTCAAACATAAAACAATTCAGACCCTGAAATCCGAAAGCAGAATATACTCAGTAAATTAACTTCTACCTAAAATGTCTAAAGTAGGTGGTTAGAATCAAGATTTTACATTTTATTTTTACAAAAGTGGCCTGAACTGTGGATTCTCTAGCCACTTGTGCAAAAATACATGAACCAGAGAAAAGCTTTTTGTGAAATGTTCTGTAATGACTGACCAATAATATTTCCAGTATTCCTGGTAACCTCTGTATCATTCATTATTGTAATAATTTCTTTTACATGTGTTTCTCTGTGAGAAAAATCAAGGCAAGTACAAACTTGAAAGCTTGGAAAAAGAATTAAATTTACATTAAAAAATCAAACAAAGAAAACATGAGCAACCCACGTAATATTTTAAAAATTCACCTCAAAAAACTTGAAGTACTCTTGTTTTCTTATTAGTTTAAAAATTAATTTAGTTTAAGTAGCATAAGCAATTTAATTTGCCTGTTAGTAGTGTGCTGGTTATTTTATGCATTTTAACTTTTAAACAAACACTTTAGAAAAAAGGATGACAAGAGAAAGGATCTAGTCAAACTGATTTAAAATATACCTCTAACTTTTTTTTTGAAAACTTAAATTTTTTCCTGTTGAGGCTTCATTTACCTTCTTTGCACTAAGTTTTTAAATCTGCAAATAAAATATTCTTATTACTGAATGGTTGGCAAATGGCTTGGATGTTTCAGTGCATAATCTAACACTACCTGATGGCCTTATTCTATGGAATCATCTTCGTAAAAAATGGGTAATGACCCTTCATTTTTGGTTGTTTTCTCCATGTGGATACCAAATTCTGTTAGAACTCTTTTTTCATTAGAAAAAGAAACTAAGTTTTTATCTACATCTATTTGAGAGGAGTAGTCCTAGCAAGAAACTGGAAAGCTAATTATAAATAATTTAATAAAACTATCAGAAGAGGTGATTCTTTTCACTAGTGGGGATTCCTATTTTCTCCTCAAGTGACAAAAGTTTACATATAACAAAGACTAAATAAACATTATGAATAGATACATGAATTATTAAATGTATTTTGAAAGGAAAAATGAGTAAGGGGTGCTAAGATGCTTATCAATTGCCATGGTCTTCTGGTGTCATTCGTAAATAATAACAGATCAAGGGTCATAGCACATCTACAAATTTGGAACCATAACTAGTGGTTTTTCTTTAAATTTTCTCTGACTTTCAAAGTGAGAATAATTAACACAAAGATGTCTAGAATCTAAGAAGTTATGAATAATAGATTTTAAGGAGAACTGAGTAAGGAGGTTTATGAAGAAAGAGAAACATGATATGAAATGAGACCAAAGGAATAAAGAAGTCTGCACTCAATTAAAAGGGCCAGTGTAGCACAAAATTATTTATTTAGCATTCCTTTAATTGTAACATACTTCAAGTCACTATTTTTAACACTTAACAATTGCTTCTCAAAATGTCTAAAATGAAACAGTGATTCTACTGGCTTCTCTAACTGATAAACCCTGAAACTCAGTGGCTTGGCATAAGAGACTTTTTACTCTCTCACACACATAGTTCAAGGTTGCTGGGGGTGGATGTGGGAAGGGCCTTCACTTCACGTGGTCATTTAAGGATCTGCCAACACTGGTACTTTTCATCTCTAGTCATTTTGTAAATTAAGATAAGAATAGGCAAAGGAAGAGCACAGAACTTTTTGGACGTTTATCACTTTCACCCCTTACAATTGGCCCAAACTCAATCACGTGGTCAGACCTAACTGCACAAGGTAATGTGATCTCCGAATGAGCTCACAAAGAAAGAGAAATAAGTTTGATAGTAGCCAGTCACTATCTGTTATACAGAAGGATAAGAAGCATTAGCTTTTAAAACTGATAAGGGTAAAATCCTTAGTTTTTAAAAATGTAACATTCTCTCACTTTTCAAACTGCAGTGAGCACAAAAAAAAATCTTTGGATATTTGATGAAGTGGAGATTATGACTCTGAATAAATTGGATTGAGTCTGATTTCTAATAGATTCACAGGTGATCCTGATGCTAGTATCTCGCAGAGCTCAGGACCTGAACCTTAGTCAATCTGGTCTTTGTGTGAAAACAAGCCCCGACTAACAAACAAAAATCAGACTCTATGAGATGAAGTGTAATCACTATGATTTTTCTTGAGATATGTTTTCCCCATTTGTGCCTTGATTCTCCTAAGCAGAGTGAATGTGATAATGTATAGTTCTGCCAAATCTCACAGAAATCAGCAAGTTTACAAGATAATATCTATGAAAATGCTGCAGCCTCCTTTGAAGAGAGCTATTAGAAAAACATTAAGTATTATATTTTTATTAAATTGTTATTGGCTGAAATCAAAGAATGTTGTAGTGGAAAGGAAGTATTGAGTATTCCTATAAGATCTAAAATCCTGTACAAAGAAGAGAAACACTTTCTCCTGCATGAAGTATTTTTCTCATTATTAGTTCAATTATTTCATTTTGATATTTTTCCACTGAGGCATGGAATAATCCATGGAATAATGTAGTATATATGCAATTGGCGCATTGGTCAGTGCTTACTAAAGAAATAGATTTTAATACAAGATGTGCAAATATATAAGAATTTACAAGATTGGCTTACAGTAACCACCCTGAGAATCAGGTGTGGAAAACTGCAAAAGTCTATCTGCACGCTGGGGACATAGGGGACCCAACTGAAGGCTTGGAGCTCATTGTAGTGTCCTATATGAGTCCATATCAAGAGGTCAAAGGGTCTGCACTTAAATTCAGAAGATGATGTCCAAGGAGGCAACAAAGACTGGAACTCCTCTGAAGAAACACAAGCAATCCTTCTTTCTTCATTTCCCTATTATACCATTCTGGCAACAATCCTCCTTAGGGTGAGTCTTCCACATCTGCAACTGCGTTGAGCCAATCTAGCTGTGCATTTCTTACTCAAGTTCACACAATCAATTAACTATCACAATTGGCTAGCAATGTGTTTACTCGACTTTAGCTTTGAGACACAGTGTGACATCAAACTCAGGACATAGTAAATACACTCACATGTACATATATATATTATGTAAACACGTACAAGCAGGCACATTTACATCTACAACCAGCTGCAGCAGAAGCATAGCTATTATATGATCAATAGGATTTATTCATTCATAGAAGCTGAGATCACCACCGATCCTACAGTTTGTGAGGATTTTCCCTTTTATTTACATTTAGTCTGAGTTTTTTCTACCTTAGAACAAATAAATATCCTGTTTTAAAATCTCTATAACTGAAGCTAAGGCTTTCACAGTATATTTTATTCTGATTTATTCATTTATTTGTTTGTACTAATTTTCAGTTCTCAGTTGAAATTAGCTGGGGAGTATTAAGGGAGGAAAAAAGGACAAAATGAAAACCTGCTGTTTTCTTTGCTAGACTACTTTCTCAATTAATCTCGGAGATCATTTTCTAGCACTTTTCCAAATTGCAAAGCAAGAATTGGTCAAAAGTCAAAGGTTTAATGTGTAATGGATATTCTTTTAGTATTGTCTAATGAGTTAAAGTGAATGCTAACTGAAAATGTCAAATATTGGATTTTGAATAAATACATCAAATATTCTGTACATTCTTGTAAAAATTTTATTCTAAATTCTTATGTCTATTATGAAAAATAGGTACTATACAACACTTTATCATATAACATCCGTTATAAATATTAGATGCATATTTTGAATCAGCATCTGGTTTCATTGCTAGAATTATGTGACTTATTCAAGCAAATAGGAAATTTCATTTGCAAATATACAAAATTGCCTCCACTACTTGGCAGCTTGATATAGTTCATTAGCATAATAACACTAGTTGTACAGTATAATATAGTTAATCTAATTGAAAGCATAACACGACTTTGAAAGGTAGACTACACTTGATTATATTGTTCCAATTTCGTTGATGAGAAAAAAAATCATTTAGATGAACTAACTCAATATGAATTGTAGTCCTGCCAGTAGAGAAGAGAGAATTTAGTTTCTTGATCCCAAATTCAAAATTATTTTAACATTAAATTGATTAGATCAAAATATAATTTAATTTCCAATTCTTTTTTGTTAATTAGGTAAATGTTCTTTAATTATATAAAGTAGAATAGGTTTAAGACTTTAAAACAATCCGAGAATATAGGATAGCAATTTCAGAAAAAATGATTTAATGACAGTTAAAATTTTTTTCCACTTTTACTACCAACCAAAATCTTATTCTCCTTCCCAGAGGCATGTATTATTGGTAAATTTTTGTATGTAATGCCTCTAGTAATTTTCTGTGCATCTTTAGTTGAATAAATATCTTTAATTCACTTTCTAACAGTAAAACTAGTGCTGATATAATTGTAATGATGTATGGATTATATAGTTTAATAAGCATGTTGATATCTTAAGTTCTGTTTGTTATTTTAAATTGAAAAGAACTTTTTAAAAATTGTATTTTATTTGATGTGGTCCTTAGGTTTAATTTGTGATTTTTATTATTGTACAAAAACCACATTAGCCAGATTACAGCTCATTATTAGTACTGAGATTACAGGAAGCTGAGGCAGGAGGATCGTTGTAAATTTGAGACCGTCCTGGGCTACAAAGTGAGCTCAAGTTCAGCCTAACCTGCATGGTGAGACCCTGTCTCAAAAGAGACAAAAAAAAAACTCACTATTATAGTTATTCTTCTGTCATACAAATAAGCACATACATATACATATATACACGTATATCATCCTGGCTCTGTAAGAACCACTCTTATTTCAGGTTTTTTAAATCATGAAAACCATTGAGGTATGTGAATTCCCTTAATCACACTTCTCTCTTGTTACATTTTGCTACTGCAAGATAGCAGATGCTGGGCTCATTGTCCAAATTATAGCTATAGTGGTATGTAGTGATCTTAAAGAGTGCAGTCACAATGAATTCAAATTCCATCCAAATACTTCCTAAAAATGTTGGTTTGACCCCTAATTAGTTGGTGCATGTCTTCAAGTCACCTAGCCAGGCTGCAGGGGGTGCAGAGAGGCATTATTCTTTCTTAGAGAGCCTTTTCCCTATGTTCTCAGCAGACAGATGAGTCTCTTATCAGAAGGAGCAGATGGTAGCGTGAGTCTGTTTGAAATTGCAGACATGCACTTGGAGAACAGTTCCTAGAATTTTTTTGTTAAAGCGTATTACATAGGAGGACAATTGGTGTGAGAAGCCTCAGGGAAAACTTCTGAATTTTGGCTCAGAAATGTTTCTGAGGTTTTGCGTTAATAGTTCTGCAATGTTGGGATTGAAAGTGAGGCAGTTTATTTGTCCTTGGTATTCTGATATGTGGAACACTGATAGCAATTTCAGAATTGAAAATTTCTGAACTTTGCACTAATAATAAGTGGCCCCAGAACTATTTATTAACACAGAATTTAACAGTTTACAAGTGCTTTCATATTTAGGATCTTATTTAATTCTCGGGACAAATAATATTTTATAAGTTCCTTTTAAGAGATAAAGAAACAGAATCAAAGAGGCAAAGGGGCTTATGCTAGGACCAGTAAACAGCAAATCCACAAATTAAAGATAGTGGCCAAAATGTACCTAATGTGTGAAGTTCAGGGTGTTCGTAGAAACTTATTATGTCAATCCTTGTGGTAGGTGCTTTATATACATATCCTTTTAGTCATAAAATTCTTGAAAATAAAGAATCGCTTCAAGCTATGTATTATGGGTAATTTCTAGAGACCAAAAACGGCTGTGTTAGTTAGCTTTCTACCACTGTGACAAAATACCTGAGAAAATCAAATTTAAAAAACAACAGATTTGTTTCAGCTCATATTGACAGAGATTTTAGACCATAGTTTCTTGGCTCATTTCTGGGCTAGTGGTGAGCCATGACATCATTACTGAGAGCGTGTGCAGAGTAAAACTGCTTCCCTCTCAGTGGCCAGGAAGCAGAGGAAGACAGTTTGCTTTTACAACAAAGATCCTCCTGCAATACCCACTAAGCAATGAATTCATAAGTACATTAATTCATTAATGAGATCAGAGCCCTCATGATTCAATCATCTCAAATCCCTCTCTGTAAACTTTGCTGCACTGGGGACTGTGGTGGTTAATTTTAATTATGTCAACTGGCTTGTTTGGAAGTAGCTGAAGGGATTTGGAAAGCAAGCTTCTGCGTGTTTCTGGGTAGATCACAGAAGTGTCACCTTGAGTTCTGTCTTATTTACTTTTTTGTGGCTGGAACAAAATATCCAACACCCTCAAGTTAAAGAATGAAAGGTTTATTTTAGCTCACAGTTTGCAAAGATTTCATTTTATATTTGGCTGACTCCAAGGTAAGACAACATGGCAGAAGGGGAACAGTCCATGGCAGAGTAAGCAGAAAGAAGTGATTTTTTAAAAATTCCATCAAGACTTCAAGCCTGTGGTTGGTGCCACCCACACTTAGAGTGGGTCTTCCCTGTTTAGTAAGTCAATGATTCACACCGAGAACTATGCTAACTAGCCATAACAAGTATAATATCTGATCCTTTGCCTCTTTTTCTGTGCTTATGTCTTGGTGTTCTCTTTCCTGATCTTCATGAGCTAAGCATCTTTGCTTTGCCACATCCTTCTATTATTATTTTTCTGCTGTGAAGGCACCCAACTATGGACTGAATTCTCTGAAGTGATGAGACAAATTAAGTCTTTCTTCTTTAAACTGTGGATGTTGGGTATTGTGTCTAGCAATAGGAATGCTAATACAGATACCAACCTGTTAATGTGCGAGCTTTGGACTGCCACATATCAGACCCATAACAGGACAGAAAATGAATTCTACATTAGAGTTTCAGAATTAAAATAGTCTGACAATACAGTATTTTATTTTAGCCAATTGCTAATATGAGGTCACTATGCATAACTTGCCCAAAGTCCTTCTAGTAAGAGGTGGGCACTCTTTAAGCTTGGATCTAGTTAATTTCAGATTTTATGTTAAATTCAGGATAAAAATTAAATGACAAGTTAAAATGAACTTCAGATTTACCTAGTAAGACTGTGACACTTCCTAAGACTGATGGACTTAGTAGTTTGGCCTTGTAGTTGTGCCAAAGAATAGTAAGTGAATTATAATGAATGTTATTGAGAAAATAGGCTAATACTGGAGCCAAAATATGAAATGAAATACATAATTCTGATTTTTGCACTTACCTTTGGTAAGTTAGTATCTGTTGGACTCCTTTGGTGTCCACAGCTCTGAATCATAACATATAACACCTTGTCTGGAAGAAACATACTAAAGTGTGCTCTCATTTCAAAGTAGAATAATTGCACTTACTAAAGTTTTGATGAGTAGAATGTTGGCTACCAACAATGTCCATGGTTGACTCCCCTGAGAATGTTAGGTTAGGTGGCAAGGATGGATTAGGATAGTAGATGGAATTAAGTTTGCTGATCAGCTGACCTGGAAGAAGGGAGATTATACTAGATTTTCTGGGTGGACCCAACATAGCCATAAGAACTTTCACAAATGTAAAAAAGAGGCAGAAGAAGAGAATCAAAAGAAAAGGACTATAGAAAAATGGCCAGAAAGATGCAAAGCTACACCTTTCAGACTGGAGGAAGACCACAAGTCAAAGATTGTGAGTAGCTTCTAAGGGACTGGCAAGGTCAGAAGAAAGGATTCTGCCCTAAAGCCTCCAGAAGGAGCACAGTCATCATACCACCTGTATTTCAATTCAATGATTCAAGTCAAACTTCTATCACACAGAACATATTGCATAAGTCATTAACTTCACAGTGATTTCTCACATCAGCAACAGGAAACCAATACAGGAATGTTGTATAAATTAAATGAGGTCAGATGACAAATAGAGAGATAACCTATCACATTATAGTGATTCAATACAGAGAATTAAGTTCTGTTTTCTTTACTAACTAAAATGAATTTTGCCAATTGCATATATTGTGTATCTTCACTTTAATTTGTGCCTTAAAAATAGAGCAAAAGTTTTGTACTTAAACTCATTTAAAATTTTTTTTTTATGAATGTGTATTTTTTTTGAAGAAATGTGTGTACAGTTAGTAGGCTTAAAAACAAATCTGCTGCTGGGAGTTTGGCTCAGTGCCTTAAGCGCCTGCCCTGGCAGGCGCGAGGTTGTGAGTTCAATCCCCGGTGCCACAAAAAAAAAAAAAAAAATCTGCCTGGGCATGGTGGTTCACACCTCTAAGTCCAGAACTCAGAAGGCTGAGACAGGAGGATCCTGAGTGTAGGACAATTCTGGGCTACACAGAGAGTTTAAGGCCTGGACTATCTTTTTTTCTTTCTTTCTTTCTTTTTTTTTTTTTTTTTTTTTTTTTGTGGCACTGGGGATTGAACTCACAACCTCGCACCTGCCAGGGCAGGCGCTTAAGCCACTGAGCCAAACTCCCAGTCCTGGCTTTTTGAGGCAGGGTCACACTGTGTAGCTCAGGCCAGCCTTGAGCTCGCGTTGTAGCCCAAGCCGGCCGAGGCCTGGACTATCTTAAAGGGAAAACCTAGTTGATGTTTTCAATATCAAAAGAAAGAAAGAAAACAAAAAAAGAGAGGAAGATAAAAATAAACCAATACTATAAAAATTCTACCAGGTTTACATAAAGAAATAATTAATTCTATTTAGGATTTTAGAAATACTATTACAATATATTGTATCACAATTTGTTATACTCATACTTGTTATCACTTTAGCTATTTTATTAGTTTTGTTAGGAATTACAAGGACAATTAAGGAAGACTCCTCTGATGAGTTAAAAACAGAGGGCTAATTAGTAAAGGTATTATGGGATTATGCCAGTCTTGTAGATAGATATCACAAGGTCTGTTTTTAATGTACCTTTATTCTTAAGCAACCACAAAGTGAAAATAAAAATTATCATACTCCTATTATGTGTCAGTGTATATGAATTCAGGTGCTGGGGTTATTATAGTAAACAAGAGAGGCAAAATCCCTATTCTGCTAGGAGGAAAGTGTGGTGGATTAACTAATGGTCAACACCTAACTGAACTGAATCAATGTGGTACTAGGTGTGGAAGAACCACCTGAGGATTGTTCCCAACAGCATGAAAACAGAACTGGAGGGGAAGGTGGTATGTTACTGCTGGAGAAGCTTAATGCACTGGCTTCCCTGATGTGAACTCAGCTGTTCTCATCGTCAGAGGAACTCAGAACCTCGTTGCTACTGAGGATGGCTGCTGTTCTTTTTGGGGGAGCTCTGGTCTGTACTTTGAGCATCGTTTCCTGGCTCCAGGGCAGATCCTTCAGCCTGCTGGCACAGATCCTTTGTACCACTGACACAGATTTTCTAGCTTCCACTGCTGACCTTTGGGCCCTCCCAGTGTCCAGATCCTTGATACACATTGCATGAGACTTTGCTGTGGGCTCTAGACCTCCAGATGGACTCTTGTAGGATTTTGCCATGGGTTCTAGGTTTTCTACTGGACTCCTATGGGACATTGTCAAGGGATTCAGGCCCTCAGATGGATTCTTTGGGTTTCTCTTGCACTCATCTGCATTTAATTTTTTGGGAAACTATTATAAAACAATCCTATACATTGTGTGTCCCTGTATTAAATCTATTTCCTTGCAAGCCCTGACTACAACAGCAAGAAAGCAATTAGATAAGTAAAGCAAATGTTTACTTGTTTTGAGGCAACAAAGAATTGAACGTACTTAAAACACTGATAGTCAATTTCGTAGAACTGAAGAGCTTGAAATTTAGTCTGGTCTAGAATGAAATAATAACGTACCTCTCTAACATTACATAGAAGTAAAGCATTTCAGGTAAAAGTCATTATTTGTTTATAATATCCTACATTTTAAAAGTTTTGTAGTAAATTTGAAAAACTTGATATTGAAATATTGACTTTATTTCATTTGCATATAAACCTAGTAGTATGATTACTGGATAACATGATTGTACTTTCTCTAGTTATTTGAGGGACCTCCATTCTATTTTCATAATGGGCAAAGTAATTTAATGTTCCCATCAAAATATATGAGTGCCAGTATTTCTTTTCTTTTTGATAATGGTCATTCTAACTGGGGTAGGATGATGTCTGGCTTTGGATTTGATTTGCATTTTCCTTATGAACAGTAATGTTGAACACATATTGTCTTTACTGTAGCACTGTTCATAATAGCTAAGGTAGGCAATCTATCTAAGTCTG